>JAQFVV010007322.1:0-107453 GCA_028023455.1 Epiperipatus broadwayi | reverse complement strand
CCTTGATTATATATATATACATAATTGCATAATGATAACTAGGAAAAATTTATAAAGAATTATTGCCAACCACTTATGGATTTCTTAATCCAATTCAATTATTTAATCATTTGTTGATAATGATTAAAAAAAAAATAAAGATTATTTAAGAAAAAACAATAGACAAATTCTAAAAGCATCCTGCAAAGACAAGAAGCTAAATTATACTAATATTTGTATTTGAAATTTGGAACAGTAGATTTGACTTGTTAATTAAAAGTTTTCAAATGGATTTTAATTATAGTATGATATATATCCCACAGATGAGTTTATATAGTAAAGCAGATATTGATGCAGTTTATTATAGTTAGTAAAGTGTTTTCGAAATTTTGCATGCCTCATTTTTATAGATTTAGTTTGAAGCATACCTATGTTTACCCAATGAATCACAGTGCCTTGCCCATAGATTTTAAAGTAAAGTTTTATTAGAAAGGGTAATTATTGTGTGATTATATGTTTTAAGCTTTTCTAATTTTCCTGAATTAATTAAGTGGTTAGTTGTTGATTTATAGAGGTGATTATGTCTAGTGCCTTATTAAATATGTATTCTTAGGCAGGTTACAAGTGTGTAATATTAATAAGAGTAATTATTATAATCTTGCATGATTGGAGTCAGTGGTATTGGTATTTGCTAAATAATAAGTTCTAATACAATATATGTACAAATTAAAATTAGTATTCAAATCCATAACCAATTATTGATTGGAATATCATAATGAATATTATAATATAACCTTAACAAATTTATAATAAATCTTAATTATTTGTTTATTTTAGTAGTATATCTTTATTAATCATTGTTGTTGTTTTGGTATGGTCAACTGAATATTCCAAGGAGTCACTAGCTATTCTCTGACTTAGTGGGCATACATTCAATTGCTAATAGTAGTTATGGAATTGAAATGATCTGTGGTTGGATGTTCTCACCAGAAATGTTAATTTTCCTACCTTAATATCAGCCACACCCAAAAACCAATTGATCTATTGAAATCTCTTTTTTTCAAAAATGTACATACTTAGTGTCATTCATTCTAGTGAAACTGACAAACCATAACATGATTGCTACTGTTAGGAACAGACTAATTATTGATCAATACCCTCCTGAGTCATAATCTTATTTATATGCGACAACAAAATCCATATTCTTATTCCAATTATATCACTTGCTATGGTTAATTTAGTAATAGAAGAATTATAATGGTTTGATAACTTATAAAAGATTGATCCTGATTAAAATAATACCAAATGGTCAGATGTCTTCTCAGCATTCTGACTTTAAATATGTACAAGGAATTTAGAGTATCTCTAAGTTAATTAAGACATTGTTTCATAAAAATTTTATTATATAAAAATCTGTGAAAGATTATGAAACCAAAAGAATTTAAAAATAAGCTTATTAAAGTATATCTATTGTTATACTGCCATTGGGTCTTATGTAAAATGGGATGTAACCTTTGAAAACTATTCCATTTGTCAGGTATATGTTCAACATACAGTTAGCCCTTAAAACTTGTCAGGTTCACTCTTAGATGGAACACCTTAATAAATAATTTACTAGGATAATGCACTATATTGCAAAGAAAAACCAAATACAATACTTGCAATCAACTTCTAGGCACCTTTATCACTACTCAGACAATATTGTTTTCTGATCAAAATATATATTTTCTAAACATAACACTGCCTACACTATTCATAGAACTAATCCATGGAATTTATTTTAGGTCACTGAAATAGAAACAACAGCAAGACATTCAACACAAAATTAACTTCAATATTGTACCAGTCGAAAAACCCACCACCTAAACTGCAAGTCGGATCCAAACTCAGTTGGTTCAAACTGAATTCAAACCCAACTCACCAGCTCAGATTGGTAGAAATCTAATTGATGGCACAGTGCTATGCGCCAAGAAACTAGCTCAATGGTTGGTGAGGATTAGAGACCCTTGAACTGACACTAATATCGGATAATAAACTAATTAAAAGATAATTTTAAATTGAATCATATGTATATGTTTGGGTTGCCAACACAGACAGCGAGTATTAACATTAAAATAATTATGAAAGAATTAAGAACTAAGAAACCAAGTGTGTTTAGAAAATATTTAATAATAATAATTTGTTTTGTTTGAATTTTAAATAATGATTATATTAATCACCTCTAGCCTTTAAACAAAGTTTATAATTATAATCAGAGTGGCGGTCCTTATTATATGCCAATGAATATTACGCAATATTTGAACATCTATGTCTATGCCCCCAACAAGAAAATAAAGGCAGATAAAGGTATTCATTAGTAAAGGAAATTATTACTCTAATTTTATACGAAAGAATGTGACATTTATTTTCACATTCGCAAATCTATTCATGAAGAGCAAGATAAGTATTTTAGGGCATAACTTTAATCTTTATTGGAAAACTTATTTAATTTGAGATAACTGCAAATTTGTTTAACTTTAACTTAAATCACTTCATCACGAATTACGAGCATTAGAGAGGGCTTTACCGGAACAGAGAGGCAACAGTGCTGACGAATTATGAGCTATGAGGTGAAATTGAAAGACGATAGCTAGTCGATAATCGAAGTCCTATGGTGGCTTGCATCTGACAAGTCTTATGCCTTTTGACTAATATGAACAGGAGAGGAAGTGCTTTCTTCCTCGATAATTTAAAATAACAGAAATTATCACCGACCAGCCTAACGGAGCGGAAGATTGCACTATGTCAGCAACGTTCGAAGATGATGACTTGATAGTCATCGTTTGAATACTAAAACCCATATAGAATGCTCTATATGATGACTTGATCAATTAATTAAAGTCAAACGAGCTTTTAACTAACATTATTTTAAAATATTGTGCCCTTCCTGAATCTTAATAGAAAATAACAAAGTTGAATTAGAATATATTTATTTGATTCCTTTATCGGCCTTTTGCAAAAAAAAACATTTTAAGATTATATTTGAATAAATATACATTGGCGAATATGAGAAAATAGCTGAGGCATAGATTGGAAGTGGAGCTAATAATTTATTATTAGCCAATTATAAAAATAGTAAACATGTAATAATTTCTTTTGACTCGATGATTGATAGAACTTATAAATTTAGTTCTAATGGGTGAGAACTACTACTAGAATTAATATTATATTATTTGCGTGAGGCAAATAGAACAAAGGAGCTCATCGAGTCGAAAGATTATTGGCATATAATTAAAAATAAATGACATTAATAAAGCACACAAATATATATAATATAATAAATGAACTGCTAAGTAAGAAAAGAGAAAGTTTAAAGACTAGAGGTTGAGAGAATTACGATATAATAGCATAAATAAAAGTAAGTTTACACAGAGATTATGACATTTATAGAATGAAAAGAGCTCTTAAAGGGAGTGTAAAGTAAAGTTCGGAACTGGCCAGAAAGTTTAAGGTTCATTATGGAAATATATTACCCATTTCTTCCAGGCTGGATCCTTAAGTTACACATCCGAGTTGGTAAAAAAAATGTAGGCACCATTTGATTGATTACTTGAACAGCATTTTATTTGATTTTGGCAGCATGATTTGTCTGGAAAGAACTTAGCAGCTTCATTGAAGATTCTCAAAGGGCTTCAGGAACCGTAGCCAGATTCCTGATGTTCTAGCCCTTCACCATAATCGAAACACTATTTGAATTCATGATTTTGAACAGCACATAATTTACTGGCACTTTTCTGCAACAAAGATGGCTTCTCCTTTTTTCTCCAAACTTTTCAGAGCTATATATACGCTGTCCTCTGATGCCTTCTGGCTAGCGCTTCTTTCATTATCACTGTTTTTAGATTTACTGGTTGTTTTTAGATATATTCCCTCGATAAGGCTTTCAAACTCATTAACTTGAATTCATTTTCTAATTAGAAAATGAATTCTTAAAATCAGAAAATGATTTTAATTAGGAAATCCTTATCTTTTTTTCTAATTAATAAAACTTTAACTATTGTTTTTGGAAAGGGAAAATCTGAAAGCTTATCGAAAGAATGTAGCTTTTAATCAGTAAAACTTTAACAAATTATTTAAAAATAAAATCAAACATTCCCGACACAATGAAACTTTTAAACAATTATATATATTTAAATATTTACAAATATATACGCACAATCCATGCAGTTATAATATATAAATTCATGAATAATTCTATCATGAATTTATTAATAGAATGGATCAATTTAAATCTGAAACTAATTAATTTTAATATGCATTTATGAAATAAGTTATTCTTTATGGAAATTAGTGTGGATTGAACGTATAAAGCCCTATTGCATCAGAAATTTAAGGTTAGTACTAGGGCTTGAAGTGGGCTTATGGCTAGATGTCATGAAGCTAGGATCAAACTCAGATCTGACTGCTTCAATATAAAACCTACAATGTATCAAATGCAAAATAGTTATGAAAAAATTAAATCACCTATTTTGGTTATACATGAGCTCTAATTATTGGAGATGGTTATAACACTCTAAATATAGAGAATTATATTCACTTGAACTCAAAAGAAATCTACTGGATTTTCACCTATGCAATTACACTTTAGAAGAATTGGCCAATATTGATGAAAATACCACTTCCAGTAATTTCAAAAATAATTAATGTAAACCATGATAAAAGAAGGCTCATAACTGACAGGGATAAATGGATGACAAGCATAAGAAGTGTGGATGTCAAAAACTTTACTGGATTGATGTGGGTGATCTTGCCTTTGTAAAAACTCCATGTCAGTAAACCATTTCTTCACTCATGCAAAAATTGTATCCTTTATGTGTAAGTCCAAATGCAATTCATAGATAGATCAGTGATATTTTTTTTTCTAGAAAACAACTTACGAGATTCCAATAACACTCAAAGTTTCAACCAGCTTGAGACATTTTTGTATGAAGAAGGTAATATGAATAATTAAACATTAAAACACACTATTTATTTTCAGTATATCTAAAATGAAAGTATAACTGAATATGAAAATAAATATTTCTTTTACTTATTAAGTTTGGAAAAGTATAAATCGGCATTAAACATTTTTTTTTTTTTACTCCATCAGCTAGAATTTGAAATGGAAAAGCCTTTTTAATTATTAATAATAAATAATAATTAAAAAGTCTATTTAAAATTTATTTTAGGCAGTTGGTAAAATGATAATTTAAAGTGAAAAAAATATCAAATTTCATGTTAGCAAGATTGTATAGTCAGATAAATATTAAGTAATAGATCATAGTGTTTAAACACAGATGCTTTTCTTTTTTTAAAGTTTTCTTTTTAATAAAATAAAAGATAACAATTTAAATATAGTCTAGACCTAAATTCAAGTCCATAGGATGTATCATAAAATTATAGTTTTAATTAAAATAAATTAAAAATCATTAATGAAATTTGTGTCATATTTTTTATGTTATCAGAATTATTCTTAAATTGATCTGATATCTTTAATCTGTAAATATGCTTTGTTATATATGTTATTCCTATGTTATAAATTTATAGTTTTTTTTTTTTTAAGTGTCATAGCATCGGCCAGGATACGAACCCGCAACCCGGGCAACTGCCGGCAAGTGCAAGGCAGTCGCGCTGACCTCTCGACCACCAATGCAAAACATAAATTTATAGTTTGTTTTAAAAATAGAAACTTTAGCAATAACTTCTCTTTTGTAATTATTTAGATTAGAATTTATGGGGAAAAAAACCTTTAATATAAAGAGTAAACATCAGAAAAAAATTGTTTTTCTTTTATTATTCTATTGCTTCTCTTATGATGTCAATATAGAAATTATCATCAAACTAATATGTGACTAACAGAAACCCCATCTGTGCATTAAAAAGCATTTCAATGTATTGCTAATTTAGACCTATGAGCTCTTTTCTAAGAGTATAAAACCAGCTTCAATGGAATGGTCTCAGTGTTATTTAATTAGCTATAATTAAAACAACCACATGTTAACTATAGGAAACTCTATAACTATCAATGGTATTTCAAATATGGGTGAAAACCAATTGTGATAAAATTTGTAATTTCAACCAAAAAAACACAGTATTTTGCAACATCAGTTTAAAATATTAATTTTCAGATGCAAAGCTCTATTTAAACAAGAAAAAATGTACATGAAAAAAAGAAATAGTTTACTATTGTTGCTGAAATTTTCTCATTGCTGATTAAATACTAATCTGATGCAATTGTATTATATTCATTTCTTAATTTATAAAAAAAATATGAACTTTTTTTAAATTGTAAATTAAACTTTTTTTTAAACCAGACTCACACTCTTATTTATTTCATATATTTCTAGGTTAACATTTTTTTATAATTATTTATTATGAATTAACATTATTGTATAAAGTATAGTTGTTGATTTAAATTATGTTGTATTATTATCATGTTAATTTTAAGAGTATGAACTGAAAGAGAAAATTGTGGGGGCAATATTTGGGAGGGGGGCTAGGTAATTATTAGCAGTCTATTTAAGCTAACACTTGTATGTGCCATTACTTTATTGATTTGTTTAAATTAGGCTTGACATGTTAATTCATAATTTTTAAATAAATTCTAGTTATAGTATGATATATCTATATATCCCAAATGTGTTTATGTAGTAAAAAAGATTTTGAAATTGTACACAAATTTATAATAATCACTAAAAACCAGTTAACACTTAGACAATCCCAATATCAATAATAATCAACAATTTCAAACTGTTGTCAAGGCAACCTCCTTTTAATAATAAAAGAGAAATCCCTAATTTAGTAATGTATTTTCAAAATTCTTCACACCCTATTATTGCAGATATATTTTAAGCAAGTCTACATTTAATAATTATTTGTGTGACTATATTTTTATGTACTTCAAGTATTTTCAAATTGTGTAGGTGGTTGATTATGGATTTGTATGATGGTAATTATTATAAGCTTGCTTGATGTGCCAGTAATGTTTGGCCAAATAATAAGTTTCAATAACACATATATGCATGAACTTGCTGAAATTAACTTTAGCTTGCATAACTAATTGTTTATGAATAATATGGTGGATATTATTGCTTAGTTATTTAGATATTGTATGTGGTGGTATTCAGAAAGATATGTAGAGAAATATTATATACACATTTGTATATGTGGCATAGGGTTTTAGAATTATAATCTATTGATGTAACTTTATATTCTAAAAAGATTAAATAGATTTTAAATTGTCCAAGTTAATTATAAAACTATAACTAAGAATATTTTAGTAAATATTATAATATAACCTTAATAAATTGTTAATAAATATTTGTTGTTTAGTTTAGTACAATCTCATTTTATAAATCTTTGTTTTTATCATAACATCATATGTTACGATCAACTAAATATTCCAAGGAGACTTTAAATTCTCCATGACCTAATGGATCTAGAATAAGTTTCAGGTGGTGAGTAAAGGCTTCTTCTGTAAATGTTAATTTTCCTTTCTAAATATCAGCAGCTAAACAAACCAAAGGAAAATCGATGCTTAAATTTAACAATCATAAATAGGAATAAGAAATTCTAGACGATAAATCTAGTCGTATCCTCTGGTGATAAATGTTGGCCATACTTTCAGACCCTTAGCTAATCATTACAATAAATATATATTATATTTACTAAATACATATAAAACATTTAAGGACATGGAAGTTTATAATGATTATCATTGTAAAGATTTTCATATTCCATTTTTTCATATTTTGTCTCCTTTCAGTGGAAAAATTCATGGAGAATTGCTACTTTTTTGACCCAGTTAAATTTGTTGCAGATCTTTGTATAGTAGCTGAATTTGATCTCAGTTTAATTTGAAACCTTCAATGTTTGTCAATATTTTAAAAGGAGCTAGGATTTCTAATTTAAATTCATTGAAGTGTTTCTGTAGAATAAGGAGATCAATTGTTAACATTGTCTTAATTTAACAGCTTTTTTCTTTCTACTTTTGCATTAATGTGCATCTTACATCTCATTAATAGAAGATCACTTCCTCTGTTGAATGTATTAAGAGCAGTATAATCTTGAAATATATATTTTCTACTAGTTGAAATATAATCTAATTCTGTGGTATCTTTTATTTAGCATTTTTTTCCAAAAAAAAAAAATCATAATAAAGAATTTTTATTTTCTGCAAATCCCACAATCTATGTACACTCTCATGTCTATCACCAAATCCAAATTTATCTACAGTATTTTCATCTCTCATTTTTCAATTCTTGCATTGAATTTGTCCATAATAATTTTTAAATACCATTTATTTGAACAAAGGCATTTTTTCTATCATTATAAAAATCCACTTCTTTACTTGTTCAACAAAAACCGAATTTATCTGCATATGGTATTTTCTATTATGTTGAATAATTAATCCTATGGCTCTGTCTGATATATCATTAATTGCCATAAGGTTATTCTTTCAGTTTTTATTTATAATAATTCCCACTCCATTTGTCTTCCAATATTTATACCTTTACTGTAAAATATATATATTTTTTTCAGGACAATTGTCACTTCACTGTTTTCCTAACTTCATAAAGTTCAACAATGCCCTATTTTATATTATACAGTTCTTCCAATATATATATAAAATCTGTAAGCTTGAAAATCATCAAATGCTAATTCGGTCTGCAATCAGAAGTTTTTTAGTACCCTCTGCCTTCAGATACAATCTATTTCCTTGGTTCACAACTTTATAGTCCCCTGGAAATAAAGACCACAATTTAATATTTTGTCTATTTTATATCATTACAGATACCTAAAAGATCATTCACACACACCATTTTAGCTTCAAGAAATTCAACTGTTGTTTAATAATTATGAGATAAATAAGAAAAAAAAACATGGTTGTTACTTGTTTTAAATTCATAGACAAAATAACTCCACAATCTCACCACATGAAACAACCTTTCTATATTCATTTCTCATATGAATAACCACATAGCAGTAACAGCTGCAAGGACAAGCATATGTGGAGTAAATATTAGTAGTTGAATCTGTTCAGTTTTTTAAAAGCATCCAAGAGGTAATCAAATGTTCTCAGTTAAAAGCAAATTTACACATACTCAATAATAAATATTCAAATGTCTTTATTATTTGAAAGTTCATAAGAAGATTGACCAACAGAAGTGCCAAAAACTAGAATTGATTTGTACACCTTACAATTCATAGTTTGACACTGTAACACTTCACTAAACAATGCAATAAAAGTAATTTGCTGCATGATGCGAGTTCCACACTCTGTTGATGCATCATCAAGCAAAATGAAATATCACTCTGACTTTACTTATTATAAATACATTTCTCAGAACATTTTCTAATCACTAATAGAGATACACATTTAAACACCTGAATCTTTTTATCAGAGATTCATTGATGATTTTGAGATATACAATTACAGTTACAGAGACAGCTTATGAGAATGTGGGTCTCATTCCAGAATCATTGAGAATTAATTTAAATGGTTTCATAGATTTCTCCAATGCCAACTCTTCTGCCTTCACGTCATTGACACTAACTTCTGCAGATAAATATATTAACAATTATTACTATGTATTTATTAAACTAATTTTTTTTTTCAAACTCAGATATATACTTTATATCTTCATAAGGATTAATATATCAGTTGGTTAATCTCACTTGAAAAATTAAGAGGTTCCAAAAATGCAAGTTTAAGGAAAGGGGGTGACCTGACTTTCAGTGATGATGAAGGGTTGATGGAGGATTTTAGGTATGATAGAGTTTAGATATAGATATATTTATAAAAGAAAAGTACATAACTGTTGTAATAGATATTTCAATATTGTCATTAAGTTCATAATAACTAATAGTACACTGTAAAAGGTTCTTAAATAGCCTGCTAAAATAAGGGATCTATTAGAAAATCTTTCAATGGAGAACAGTAAAAAAGAACAACTGCGAGATATTGAAGATTTGAGCAATTTTAATTATTATTTTATTCTTTAGCTAAGATTTATTAAGCAGTCGAAAAAAATTGAAACTTTAAAAAGAAATTAAAGTTTTTATTTTATTTATTGGAACTTGAATATAGCTCTTCAAAATAATGAACAAAAATATATGATAATAATAAGTAAATTTAAATGGTAGTTTAATTTTAAAAATGTATCTATATGCAGAAAATTATAAATTTTCAAATAGACATAACAAAATTTTGTTTCCGAAAAAGATTCATAGATGGCAGGAAAGACTGTTTTTTCTATATAATGGTCACAAGTAGAGCGGGTACAAATAATGAAGTTGGAGACGAGTAAATGTAAACAAAATGATTATATAAAAAGTGGATTCTTGTTTTTTATGCTGGCTTTGGAAAATGATAAATAAGATCTAGATATAAAGGCCATACAGTGGATAAAAATAGAAAAGAATATGGGAAAAATTTAGGGGAATAGAAAGGGAAGGTAAAGTGTAACAGGTTTCTGTGGGCATAGTGTGAGAGATTTCTGTCTCCGATAAAAGAGAAGCCATAGTGTATCGCATCGCATCGCATAATTTTATGTCTACTTTGCTTCTCAAATAAGATTTTTCGCCGACTAAATCTCTTTTTTTAAACTGAAGAATGTAAATATTTACATTAAGCGTTCGGCTTCATTTAACAATTATTTAACTCGTTTAAAAAAATTTATTTACTATTTTATTTCTTAATACTGTCTTACTTTTATTATAATGTTATTAATATATCGAAATAAATAAAAATATTTAATTAACACAAAATTATATTCGTTTAATATTTTCACCCAAACGTCAGTTAGTAATTTATTTAATTCCAAATTATAAAACAAACAGCTACTTCTCCTTTATTACAATAAATTCTGTATAATATATAAAGTACTATATATATATATTATTCACACAAACAGACTATAGTGAGTAACTATTAATAGAGCAGTGGCAGATTGGGATGCTAAAGGTTTATGAGTCACAGTTCAAAGTATCATTCTAGAGTTCGAACTTTTCATGGCCTCGAGGGACTAACCATTCTATTGTTTTGTGGCTATAAAAATCTCAAGCGTTGGTGGTCGAGTGGTCAGCACAGCAACCTTACAAGCAGTTGTCCCGGGTTAGCGGGTTCGCTTCCCGGCCGATGCTATGACACATGAAAAAAAAAATCTCGCAATCAGAGGGTATTTTTTGCTTTACAGTATGCAGCCGGTACCGCACTATAAAAGCTATAGAATGAACAAAAATGATTACAGTAATGAATTAATTTAGATTTCAGCAAAATAAATACTTTGTCAGAATATATGTGACTTCTTTAGTAAGCATAAATATGTAAAAATATTTTCTTTCTTTCTGAATGCTGGTAAAGCTAATTAATATTACGTCACTAAACAAAAAATTACTTTAACATTATTGATGGTATTTTCCTATAGTTTACCATCTTTATATAAATTATTATAGTTAATAAATTATCCGTAGGATTATCTCTGTATACCTGTAATGAAACAAATCTCTACAATGCTAATATCAAAGTTGCAGCCTTCTTTATCATACTAGTAGTAAACATTTACTATTAGTTTTATGAAGAAAGTTATCTTTGTATTAGCAATGTATAGAGTTTTGCTTGCTTTAATATTTGCATTTGATTTCCAATGCTATATTTGCTTGTTTATATATATATAAATTAAATATACTTAATGCTAAACTAAAAATTACAAATAAATTATGTACTTAAAGTTAAAATAAACTAACTAATGATGTCACTAGCAATATATACTTAACCACCCTTTGACATCTGTTAATGTAACCAGATAATTATCTCTCTCAATACAATATTTTACAGATTATAATACTGCTTATCAATTAGCTATAAGGCCATTACCAACATTTCAATATAATGCACAGACAACTTTAATTAAAACTCACAAAAGTATGCTGTGATAACGCTATCCTATTTGACATTTTAGGTGATGAAATGGCGCTGCGATTTCTACTTTTCTACGTTGTTTTAAAGTGTTGTATATGTTAAATTATGGTATGTGGCAGGTTGCAGCGATTCTTCCTAAGAAGCTTTCATTTTTAGTGTATTAAGTTAAAAAATTCCAAGAGATGTCAGCATTATATAGACCGTTAAGAACCATTGTCTATGATTGATAACATTCTATTTTTCTGACACTACTATAAAGAGAGTATTGATTTGACATTGGCTGATGCTTTAAATTCATTTTCCCTATGGCTAAATGCCACACATAATGTGATTTTCAATAATTGTTAATGATTATTATGCAATATTTTTGTAAAAATAATTATTAAACTAAAAACTATAACACTAGGGGGCGATTATCTTTGAAAACATTTTATTTTTAAAAAGACAGCTTTTAGAAAAGTATGCAGATCATACATTAAGGAAACTACCACAAAAAAGTCATTAGGCTAAAAAAAAAATAGTTTTTTGTAAAAACTAAGTAAAATATTTTAATAATAGTTAATATATTATTTTAATAACATAAAATTTTAATATCTACTATTTCATTATTTTAACTTTTTTTGAATAAATATCACAAAATCAGTAATGATGTTTGTTTTTGTTATTGGTAAGATCTTTAGTTGAATACTTATTTTCACAGTTTTAAAATATTTTTTTATGTTTTAGAAACTTAATTATTAGAAGGTTTAAATATTTATAATGTAATCTATAAATAATTTTTTAAATATATGTAAAAAAGATTTAATTGCACACAAAAAAAAATCAAACATGGCATCATAATAAAAATTTCCATTGCTAGAGCCTACTCAAAAATTTTAGGGGTCAGGTTGACACTGAAAGAATTAATAAATAATATTTAAGACTTTACAATATATAATGGTTTTCTACTTTGCCTTAGATTTTTTTCAGAGGAATTTTATTTTACATGATTATTTCATGTTATAACAATGTTAGTCATATCTTCTGGGAAGCATTCTGTCAGATGTATCTTAAAAAAAATGTTGTTAATGTATTTTTTTCAAAAAAATTCATATGTTTGCAATTTTTTTATTTTTTATTTTTAAATTTATATTCTTTTAATATATTGACATTTGAACCCATTTGATGTGATGTGATTTGCTATGGCTTCTCCTTTATTGAAGTCAGGAATCTCTCAGCCACTATTCCACCTGGTGGAAGTTTTTAAAAATGCTCAACTTATCACTTCTCTATAAAATCTTTATTTTACACTAAATCATAATAAATTGAACTTGATTTCATTTTAATTTTATTTTATATTTAATTCTATTTTATAAATAAAAATCATATTTGAATTTTATGAATTTTTAAAAACTGAATTATAAATGAGAACAATGGAAGTAAATATATCCAACAAAGTTAGTTAAACACTTTTTCAAATCTTTAACCTTTTTCTAAATCTTTCTAGACTATGACAAAATTTAATTCTTCCACATGAGACTCTTTATAAGTGTTTAATTTTTGATTTTAGTATTATAACCATTATTCTAGATTGGATTTCATAAATTGAATTGAATTTGCTAGAAATATACATTTGCAAACAAAAAATAATTCTAGAAAGTATATTCAATTTTTGAAAATATTGAAAAAATGAGCTCATAGTGATAATTAAAGATGGTTTCATCATTGAACAGTTAGCAGAGCAGAGTGATTTCAGAAAATGAACACTTTTTTTAAATTGAAATTTCTAATTACAATGCAAATGGATAAATGAAGATCTCAGATAAATCTTTCACATTCTGCTTTAAAATATTAAAATTGCTTTATTACTTTTAGAATATCTCAAATTATTATAAAATAATGTCAGCAATGAATGTCATAATTTTCTTTATTAACATTACACTAAAAGGTATTATTTTATATTTTTAAAAATAAAACATGTACATATAAAGTAATAGTATAATAATATATATTTTTGATTTTTATTAATTACTACACAATAATTGTGAAAAAATAATATCACAATTCTTGTAGTTATTTCAAAATTTTATATAGGATATTCTAACAATTTTTTTCCAGAAGGTTTGTGATGATGGTGTTCTAGTTGTATTTTTATATTGAGCTATTTACATCATCTAATATGTGTATTGAATATCTTTTTGGAATATTTAAATAAAGTTAAATTTTTCTAAAAGACATGCAATATGAATATTAGATGATGGAAATAGTCCAATATAAAAATACAACTATTCTCAAAAATGGTTTTGAAGCAGATTACAAAGGCTATGTCCAACAAAGACATGGAGACAGAATGAAAATTCTTTGAGTGGTCTACTAGCCCTTTTAATTTTGTTTAATTTAAAATCAAAATACAAAAGTATGCAAGTTCAATAATTTTTAAAAAATGAGCTAGATATTTCAATTAGTGGCTGCACAATTGGAATTTACAGTTAATACTATTTTTGTATTAAAATTAACAATGAACATAATTGGAACTGTAATAATAAGAGTTAACCTTTAAATATAAATAAATTAAGTTTTAAACTATAAAGTTAGTTTTTTATCTTATAAGCCTAACTTTGAAAAGAGTTTATGATAAAATAGAATTATTTTTGAATATTTATATATGTTGCTAATTGAAAATAAATAATCTATCTAATTATGGTAAATAAAAAAAAATATCTTGTATTTTACATTAAAAAAAAAAAATTAAATTTGGAAATGTTAATAAAAACGTATATAACAATGAAGTTGTCTTGGGTTCATGGGTTCATTTCCCAGCTGATGCTTTGACACATGAAGAAAAAAACAATGAAAATGTCATATTGGTATTAAGAAAAAAATGAGCTAAAACTAATTAGAAGAGGATAATAAAAAGGTACCTCAATTATTTTGTGCTATTGTGGGTAGTATATATATAGGAATCTACAACAAAGATGCAGAGAAATGCTCAGGACAGAATATTGAAAAAAAAACTGAGTTTGAAAAAATAACAGAAAAATGGATACATGGTTCATCATAACTTTTTAAATCTTTTCTTTCTGTATTTGGAAGAAATTAGTTAATCAGAACATCTTTTTGTCGTTTAACCATTCCAAATTGCAGCTATACACCTCTTACATTTCAGCATTTTCTGATGTTTTTTTTGTCTCACACATCAACGTAAAATGTTTATTACTTATCAGAAAATAACAAATTTAGTTTATTTGATAAATAGTTTTATTTATTACTAAAATAAATTTTAAATGTTCACATTTAAAAAAATGAGACCGTAATCAAAACAAAAACATTATACATCATGTTTCTAGAAATATTATTTTCAGTTTATAAAATCAACAAAATATTTCTTAATTTTTATTATTTTTAAACATTTGAAATGTATAATTATTTATTTCTTTTATATCTAATGAATTATGCTTTAAATGTTTAAATTTTTTGAATATTTATTGCAAAATTATATTTTCTTTACTTGTAAATAAAGTAGTTCGTTTACATCATAGCTTGTCTTCTAATTTGCTTCAGGCCATATTTACATTAGCTGCTAATATAACATTATATTTTTGAAAATAAAGTATTTCAAGTCAAAATAAGTTATTAAATAATTTATATTTCCTGATATCTAATAAATGTAGTGTAAATTATTTTTTAAAAAAATATCTAAAACTGTAATAAATTTGCAAATAAACATGTTTTTGCATCATTGGAAATTGCAATGTCATAAAACACTGAATGTTTTGCAGCCTTGGCAAAAGGCAATGGCTGAACATGTCAGGGTGGAGTTTATATCTATTGTAAGAGTGGGAATTTTGAATTTCCTGCCTTTTAATGCACTTTTCTCCGGAAAAAAATTATTATAGTAAAATATTCCATTTAAAATGCATTTTAACATTTAATACTTACTAAAAAATTCACTAGGGAGTGAATTGGCCAAAAGATGAAATAATTCAGGTTTACTCCTTGAAAAGTTAAGAGAAGCTTCCAAATCACAAACTCTTACGACTTAATATGTCATATTCTGATATAGTTGAAATAGACATTACAGTATATGCCTTTATTGGGGTGTTACTTCCACCTAAAACTCAGTAAGCTACTACTAATTTTAAAAGTGTAATATTCCTGCTATACCAATAATCAATGAAATAAGAATAAGCAATTATAGAATAAAAAGCTGCCTGTTACATGCATATAAAATTATTCCAGATGTTTGTTCACTAGTAGTAAAAATCAAAATTCTAGGAAGATATGGATACAATTTATTTTTCTTTATAAAAGGCCTTTATATATAATTATAACACAAACTTGAATATTTATTTTATTTAATATGCTCAATATTTCTGGTGATTATAACATATTTTTATTCCCCCCCCCTCTTTCAATGCTTAACTAGTAAACCATCACTTTCAGTGAAAATCATTAAAAGTTTCATCAAAATGTTATTATGTCATAAATTTGATCATAGTATTAACTGTATCCTAAGTAATAATGACTCATATTTTTTAAAAAAGAAGATTCTAACACAATGTTTTTATTGATGTTAAGGTTGAAAAAAAATCTGAAGAAGTCAGCATCTTATAGACTGTGGCTAATGATTAAGAAATGTAGAATAACTTAAAGATAATAACCGGGTGGGATTAAGGCAAGCATGCCATAGTTCACCTATTTTGTTTTTATTATATTGGAGAGAAATGGAGAGAGCAATAGAAAAACTAAAAAGGGGGGTAAAGATACAATTAATAGATGGCAAGGGAGTAATTATATTATCAGGACTTTTATTTTCTGATGACATCTTGTTGTGCACAGAAAGTAGGGAAGATATAAAAGTTATGCTGAAGACATGCACAAAGGTATTAAAGAAAAGTCAAAAGTAATGATAAATGATGGGGAAAGAAAAGAGAAAATAATTTTTATTGGGGATTATAAAGTTAAATTTGGTCAACAAATATAATTATTTGAAAATCATCTGAGGTAATCAGAAAAATTGCATGGATGACTGGGAGAAAAAAAAAGATAAATGAAGCAAAGAAAAGAAAGGGACGGATAAAAAAATTGACAGAGTTTTCATATAATAAATATTATGTAGTAAAATTTGTATGGAAGGGAGTGACAGTAGCACAGTTAACTTATGACAACAATGTGTTATATGTTATTAAAGGGGTGTTAGATTTATTATAAAAAGTACAAGAAGAAGTAGAAGCCATGCATTAAATACAGACATGCAGATGGCAAAGAAAGCAATTTAAGAAGAATTGGGATAGTCAAGTTTTTATATGTGAGGTGCAAAAAGCAAAATGAAAAGTTAGGTAGATTGCAATTTATGGATAGTAAGGGAATAGCCAAAATAGTATTTAATTGGGTTATGAGTAAAGGACAGGCAACAAGATGAGTGAGATAGGTAGTATAGAATGCAGAAGATTTGGATAAATACTTTATGCCAGTATACTTTTACAAAAGTGGAATGATTGTGTTATGAGGATTGTTGAATGTTGTAGGACAAAAAATGGAATAGAAAAGTAGATGTATTAATCAAAAATAGAGAGTTGAAGGGATGGAGAATTAGTATGCAGAGTAAAAAGTTTAAATGCATATAGAAGTAAACAGAATATTGGTTGTGAGTTAATTTACGATAATAGCAAGGAAAGTAGTATAGTGTTTAGGGCTCGAATAGGATTGTTAGCAATAAGAGATTATACATATAAATGAAGAAATGTAGGTGATTTAGTCTGCAAGTTATGTAAGGAAGGCATAGAAAATATTAGGCATCTACTTATTGAATGTAAATGCTTACAAGCCAAAAGGATACAGATAATGAAGTTGTGGGAAAATAAATATAAACAAAATGAATATACAGAAAGTAGTTTTTGGTTTTTATGTTGGGTTTAGAAAAAGATAAGGGAGATCGAGATATAAAGACCATAGAATGGAAAAATATGATGTTATATAAATGGGATAGAGCAGGGTAGAGAAGAATAAGGGAAAAAATTAATGTGGGAAATAGAAAGGGGAGGTGGCTAACAAGTTTCTCTGGGCATAGTACCTGAGAGATTTCTCATTTCGATAAAGAAGCCACAACACATCGCATCACATCACATTGCAATGTCAAAAGACCTCTGTTTTTTAGATAGGAAAATTGTCCCCAGGACATTCACATCCTTCTGGTCTAGGTTTCACAAGATGATTTTGAAGTATAATTTAAAATGATTTTTTGCTTGTTTTTAAGTATTTTTGATTATTTAAGCACTACTTGATTGATTATTGTAAAAAAAAATAAACAAGTAACATTTCAATATATTTATTTACATTTTATTTTTAAAAATAAAAATCAGTTCTTGATCAAAATATATATATAAACAGTAACTATAATGTCATTTAATGTCAAAATTGACTTTGTGTGAAAATCTTTGAATATATTGTAATTTTTGTAAGAAAATATCAAAATTTTAAGCAGAATTTAATAGAGTTATCATAAATCTATCATCATTCATTTTCATTAAAAAATACAACTTAAAATAAAAACAAATTCATTCATTTTTAGTTTTAGTGTTTATATAAATATCTGTAATGACGTTTTTGGTAGATATAGATGTTTTTCAATATTTAAAATGATGGATTTTTTTTTAAGAATATTATTTGAATACAATATTAAATTAAAAGAAAATCAAGTACAATTTATTGAGTTTTAATTATAAAATAAAGATTTTATAAAATGGAAAGGTTGAGCTTTTCTCAAGATTATCACCCATGGAACAATAGAATGCGTGAGTACTCAAGAGCATAATATTTTTGGTTATTATAACACCTGTTTCTATGGTTAATTTTTTTTGGTCATTAATATTTCTAGCCATTATGCTTATATAGTTGTTTATAATTAATAATTTTACGTAGGTGGGAACAATCATTTACGTTATCATAATGGAGTTTGTGGGGCCATATGTAATCAAATTAAATTGACCTATCTCCAATATGAATACATACCAATTTTAACATTTACTTATATTCATTTGATTTGTATAGAAGTATATTGTAATGATTGTAAATATCTTAGGTATTTTTTTCTTATTTATATTACTTTAAACCTAGTAGTTCCTTCTTGTACTTTCATCCAAATCTAGATGAAAATAGTTTGCAGTACATCCTGAGAAATCAGCAACTTTAGGAGTGAACAGTTAATGGAATGATATTGTTCTCTTGATAAGGTTTCCAGAGAGGGTTTTGGATACAAGAGTTTTTTGCTCAAACCTCTGAGTATTGCTTTAGTGTTAGATGGTCGGGAAATATAACTGATTAGCAATTTGATCATCATCATCAATGTTAATATGATACAATATACTCCATATAATATACATATAGATTGATTCTTATAAATCATGCCTAAATGTGTGGTAGAAGAAAACAATATTGTATCATCATCATCATCATCATCATCATAGAAAAAGGGGATTTTGTATAATATATCTATATATGTAAGTAAGTAGTTCAACTTTTAAATATTTTCATATTAGTGATGCTATAACTGAGTTTTTATATTTAACTCAATTGTAAATTATAACTCTCACCACCATTAATATATCTTTAGAGAATGTGTGACAATTACATTTCCTAACTGAACAAACTCATTATTATAAGTCTTTATATATGTTTGTGAAAATTGACTCATCTGTCCAAAATAATAAAGATAGAATTAAGCAGCCTTTGTGAATACATGCTGCAAAGTTTATGTATATAAAATATTTTAACTTTCAGCATTGTATATGATTGTGAAAGTTGCTTATATACCCTCTTTTTTTGACAGAGTCAAAGAGCTATGCTTTGACCTTAACATATGCCTTTTTTTTTGATGACATAAATAAATAATTGTTTGCTTTGGTTATATTTTATTTTATCATTCTGTTCTCATAATATCAAAATCTTTATTTATGATATATTTTTAAGATCAACTCATATTTACAATGCTTTTAACTAATCTTTCCATCAATGATGTGAGTTGATTCACAATCATCACAATATATATATATATATGTAAAACTCTGGAAGCAATAACTGTTCCAAATATATCTTATTATAAGATATAAAACAAATGTAATATGATCATTTATCTTTACTTTGTTCGAACTAATAAAAATTGTAACCCAAACAATCCATATAATTCAGGATACACTTCAATTTGGCCAAACATTACATTTCATAAGGTATCTAGTCATTTTAAAAATATTTATAAATCAATAGTTATAAAAATAGTGTTTGTAACTATATAGAAAACCTTGAATGTAATAGTTGTTCTAAATGTTATTAATATTAATGTGCTTTGTTGTTAGATCAGTAAGCAAATGTTGCTATAACAATTAACTTATTTATCTATCTGTCTCTCTGTCTCTCTGTCTATCTATCTATCTATCTATCTATCTATCTGTCTG
Organism: Epiperipatus broadwayi; assembly: GCA_028023455.1. Classification (NCBI taxonomy): domain Eukaryota; kingdom Metazoa; phylum Onychophora; class Udeonychophora; order Euonychophora; family Peripatidae; genus Epiperipatus; species Epiperipatus broadwayi. Next base: position 87,104 of record JAQFVV010007322.1, on the reverse strand, counting down.
TCTGTCTGACTGTCTGTCTTTCTGTCTGTCTGTCTGTCTGTCTGTCTGTCTATCTATCTACCTACCTACCTACCTACCTACCTATCTATCTGTCTGTCTGTCTGTCTGTCTGTCTGTCTGTCTGTCTGTCTGTCTACCTACCTACCTACCTACCTACCTACCTACCTACCTACCTACCTACCTACCTACCTACCTACCTACCTACCTACCTACCTACCTACCTACCTACCTACCTACCTACCTACCTACCTACCTACCTACCTACCTACCTACCTATCTATCTATCTATCTATCTATCTATCTATCTATTTGAAGTTTTCTCTGAATTAAGTAAGTTGTTAAATTTGTAATCTTTATAAATTACAGAAAAACCAAATGTAAACGATCATTTTATGTTTACTTTGTGATTTAATATGGAGGCATATTAATATTAGCAGTGTTTAGAAAGGTTATCACTTTGAATACATTACATAGAGTTTGACATTTGTATTTATTGATTATATTGTATATAAATGTATATTTAGTTTGTACATATAATTATAGGTTTACGTGGTTTAATTGATTATATATGCAAATGTTTATTTAAAAGCAAGATTAACTTAAAAATTTGTGTCATTAAATACCTATGTTATCACTTAATGCTACCCGATAGTAGAAAAGATTTATTTAAATTATACCTTTACGTTGAAACTTTAATATCAAATTTAACATTGGGATTCCGTTTATGGAGAAATTGCACTGCTAAGTTTGATGTCTCAACTAATTTATAAGAGTTTGAAGATGCTGGTTACTGCCATAAACATATATATGTAGACCGAGATTGAATATTGTTGTTTTTACAAACATTATCGCTTAAAGAATTGTGAAAAGTTATATAAAAAGAAAATAAATATTAGTAATATATTTTCATGTAGTATTTAAGTATATATATATATGTGTGTATGTGCTTTTAATCGTAGCACATTGTTTGATTATTTTTTAATACTTTTAAAAATTTGTCAACAATTTTTCTTGAATCATGGCATATATAAATGAAGATCAAGACTGCATTATAACACTGAAATCACATACACATGACGCTGTGACAAATACATAAATAAATAGATAGATTATAAAAAGAAAAAATGAAAGAAATACAAAAACGCTTTATTATGATTAAAACATACTTATACATTGAATACTAATATTTATTTGCTCTATTTTAAGTGATTATTTGTTATAAAAAAAATCTACTGTTTAGTTTTTAATGTTCTTCTCCATCTCAATCAATGTATGCAGTGCGACGACGCTTTTCACAACAATGTCCCATCATAATACATGAGTTGAAATTTAAAACTCTTGTATTTAAAAGGCTGCATTAGTTCTTCATTCTATTTCCCACTTTATTAATCCTTTTATTAAGGCCTATCCAACTGAACAATTAAATTATCCTTGAATTTAAATGTTGATTGTGGGTAAATGCGTATAAATCAAGAGATAATTATATAGCACAAAAAACATAACTTTTCATTTTAGTTACTGAAAGGCTAGCCTATACTTGGTCTGTTAATGGCCTTCTTAAAACGCTTCTTTTGTGAAGTAGAGCGGTATTGATTTTTTATAATGATCGCAAAATCACGACGAATTATGTACTTTACATTGCAAAGTGAGGCCACAAATACTTTATAGTAATCTTAGTCTTTTGTTATCAAAGCATACAATGGGCCTGTGATGGAGGGAAGTAATAGATAGCTATTACCAAGCTTCCAATCTTTTCTTATGGGAACTGCTGCAAATGCGGGAGAAAACCTTCACATTGCAATGTTTAAAAAAATAATGTTTAAAATTGCTTAATTTACTAACAATTTAGTCGATATATATACATATACGCTCAATGTATGTGTGTGTATAAACATATTTACTATTATGAAATAAATCACAAACATGTATCACTGACGTCATCGAAAAAATTAAGAATTTTAAATAAAGCTAGACTAAAATAAATGAAAACATAAACCGCTGAAGCCTTAAACTGGATGTCTAAAGATTGTAAAGACCTTGAAAGAGATGTCTGGTGGAAATAAGAAAGTATGGTAATGTAATGTGGAGTAAAGAAGGTTTAGGTTAATGAAACTAAATTATACACAGAGAGACCCTCATTCAGCAGTATATTAGTAATGGTTAAAAATTAAGATGGCGATATCTTAGAGGAACCAACAGAATTATCTGAGCAGTCTGTGCAACAAGACACACGAGTTTTTAAGACTATTTAGATCGTCTTGCAAATTAATTATAATACATGGATCACTTATTACCTGAAATATTTTCTCACCATCACTGTATAATAAAAATTCCGAATGCTTTCTGACTTAGTCTATATCTGCTATAAAAATATTAAATAACAATCGTGTCGAAACCCCTCCTTGAGATATACTTTGATGCATATTTATTAATTCACTAGATTCACTATTGAGATAGATGTTTATCATAGAATCTTTTAAGTAATATATAAGGAATTCGAACTCAGACTTTCACACGATCCTCACCTCTCCATGCCATCTCATATTGCTAACTTACCTGATCACACACATGTTGAAAAGATAAATAATCACCAATATAATTTGTCCAATTTGATTATTAATAATTTATGAGAGACTAAATCAAAAGCAGACGTAAAGTCCAGATATTATATGACATTAATTCTTTATTTATGATTTGGTGCATGTACGATAAGTAATGACTGATCTTTTGGGAACAAAACCATGCTGAGATTTTGGTATATTCTTATTAATATTTTTTTTTATTTTTGATAAAAATAATTTTCGAAAATTTTAGAAAGAGATGTACACAGCCACTTGGTCAATATTGCAACAATGCTCAAAACTATAGCATGAAAAAGACTAATGAAAGAGAGAACTAAGAGCCTTGCCAATGTATAAAACTGATTGGATGTGTATATAGAAAAATGTAAACTCAAATTTGTAAACTTTATTTTGGGACACCAATTATTCTCACTAATTGGGATAAAGATGTAAGTATTATAATTTAAAAAATAATATAAACAATATGTAAATTTAACAATAAAATTAGAAGTATGATAAATAAATATTTAATTTCTTTATTTACCAATGGATGACCATTAAAATATGATATGGAATGTGAGAAACAAATGTGATAATTTTGGTAAATAGTAATGTACATAAATTAGATAATAAAATTTATTGATAGGAAAATGAATGCTAAAGACTTACATATCTAATCCCAAAATAAAATTGTTGATAAAGGTTAAAGAGTGAAATGAAAATTAAACATCTAATTATTTAGAGTATATATGAATTCTATAATATAATAGTATAGCATAAAATACTTTAATTGAAAATTTAAATTTAAAAAATATCGTCTAAGAAATGTTGTTAGTTGATTAAAATTCTTAAATATGATGCATAAAATATTACACATTTTATATCTGAATAATCCTTAAATGCATTTTTTTTTCTTAAAATCTCTTTAGATTTTTTTTCTTTACTTTAGTAAATAAAGATAGGAGATATACATAATGACAAATTAATAGTAACAATATACATGAATAGTTGGAAATGATAAACCTAAAGGAATGTATTAATTTGGCAATAAAATTTTGCAATATCGAATATCTATTTTTTTATGTATTGTACGGAAAAATAGTAAAAATAATAATTTGCATTATATAAAATTAAATGATAAAATATAATAACAATAAAGCTAAATGGAAATTTAATTTTAAACTAGAGTTTATATATATATACATTTTGCAAATTTTAATGAAATGCAAAAGTTAGAAAAATAAATAAAAATTATGTGATGTTATAGTTGTTCAATACCAAACCCAGCCAAAGGATGTTGGTGAATCTAGTTAGTAAAATCCAAAAACATTAAAATGTATAGTTACTGAACTGGGTTCAGATCTGTATGACTATACAAATACTTGGTCTGAAAACATTATTGTGTAGTTTTACAGTTAACTAAAAGAGTAAAAAGGACTGTTAGCAAAAAGCATTAGATCCATAGATCTAGGCGCAATGAAGTCAGATCCAAAGCTTTTCATTGATAAACGCCATAAGGTAGAAACTATTCTGGGGATATTGAATGAATTGGCACTAAATAAGTATTTTGATACACTAATCTTCTAACATCCATGGCTTTCATTTGGTGACAATATTGTATGGAGAAAATTGCTACTTTGTTATGAATTATATTTGCAAAAACTAATTTTTTAATTATATTTTTCTTCATTTGTTTTCATGTCTGATGTCTTAATGATAGCAAAATTATTGAGGCAGACATATATTAAAGTAGCCATTTATAATTAATAACTTCATATTTTATTGAAAGAACTTTTTCTTTTGATAAAAAAAAATATAATTTTTACTACCATCCCAATCATGACAGTATATTATTAATATTGTAGGTACATGAAATGATATCAATATATCCTTTGCCGTATTGTTAAGCTTCTCAATAAGATTGTATAATTGGGCAAAATAAAAAAAAAAACATGCATTAAAAGAGCATTAAAAACATAGATAAATAAAATAAATATATAAGCATATGTTCAAAATATTTGCAAAATTTTATTTCTGTTAACTTTCTATTCAAAATTACAGATTCAGTAAGTTTTCAAAAGTTTTAATCTATAAGGGCTACAAAGCAATGTGTGATACTGATATCAATGTTCAAATGCCATAATTTCATATTATGTTTAAATTGAACAATGTAAACATGTCAATACCTTCCAAAGTATGTCTCTATTTTGAAAAATAAAATTAGTTTGAATTTTGCTCAAGTAGTGTAAATTTTTGTTTCTGTTTTTAGGTTTAGTGGTATCACATAATGCTTGTAGTTTAAAAAGTTGTCAATATTTCCCCATTATTTTACAATTAATCACTGTTTTGTTTTTTTATTTTTAAGATAAATATTATAAAACTTGTTGTAACTAATGGTAACAATAATAAAAAGCAAATTTATTTTATTATAATAATTTATTATACAAAAGTAGTCAGCTGAATCCAGTTAAACAAAAGTGATCTTATTTCTTTATTTTTTGTGATTTACTAATTTTTTTAATACAATTAATTTAATTTTTATTATAAAGAATTCTTATAATAATAAAAAATAAATGTGAAATGATACTTATAAAAACAAACACTCTTTTTAAGAATGATATGAGATAATTCTTGTAGGTCATATTTTTTCTATATTGTGCTGTAGCCATTGTAGCATTTGCTCTTTGATTGATACACACACATGTACATAATCATAGCATGTATATTTAAATAAATATACTGGGAGATATGCATATGACAATTGACTTGATGATTCAAATATTATATACATGACATAATATTAACTATTTTTATAATGTGAATATTTACTTCTATTTTAATCATTTATTAAATTTATATAACAAAAAGTAAGATAATATATATATAATATATTCTTTAAAAAACACATTTGTATTGTATTTGATAACTAATAAATTAAAAGAAAAAAATATTTTTTTCTTAAAAAATAAATTTGGTCATTATGTATAACATTAAATAAAATATTGGAGTGTCCATGAATTATGTGAATCAATACAGTTTGTGATTAAATTTAATATTCTATGGATACCCAATTTTTTATTTAAAGTTACATAAAACAACAAAATTGATGTTCATAAAAAAATATTTTTTTTTTGCTTTTTAGTGCATTAGTCATTAAATTAAATGAAAGTATTTTTTTAAAAAAAATATTTTTAAATTTCTTATTTTAAGTATTTTAGTACATTTTAAATATCAGTTTTCATTAACAAAATGTAAGCTAAACTAATAACAGTGCTTTCAGATATGAACACACTTTAAAATGCAGTGCATTAACTTAGTTAGATTTGACCACCTGGAATATTGCATCTATTCTGAATACATGTCCAAATTTGAATAAAATTCATATGATAAAAGTAGTTAAAATCAGTTAACTAAAAGAAGTTATATAAAATCATTTAAAATCAGTTATATGATTTTTATTTTTAGGAAGGCTTCACTTTAATAAAGCAAATTGTGTATAAACAATTAAGAGAAATTAAGATTTCATCCTTCATTTTTTTGTATATTTATTATTAGTAAAAACCCATAAAATGTACTAAACACTTTACTATATGTTGGTATATTAGTCATGAAACTAAATATAAAAATATTTTTATAAAGGAGTTTTTATATGTGTGTTATTTTTAGTTGTTAATTTTAGGTATTTTGCAACTGACTTTTTGTTAAGAATTCTGTTATATTCCCAGTAAATAAAATTTTATTTTTATTTTTCATTCTTGTTGCCATGAGCTTTAGACAAATAGTTTTATATTTGAAGTATGAATTAAATAGTGACAATGCCATTTATTAAGTATCAACTAAAATTATTGAACCGATTTATATGTAGTTTGAAATACATCTCACTAACATATTTAGGTTGCAAAACTATGATATATTGCATTGTCATCAATATTGAATACATAAACAAAATTTGAAGAAAATTCATTTGGTAAAAATATGTGACTACAATATTTGGCCCAAGAAAATAAAAGGGAGAAGTTAATTAAAATTGTTTATAAAAATAAGTTAATGAGATTTGTATTTCCTTGTAAGGTTTTTTTTCTACTCATTTATTTTCACAATCTGCATATATATTTTCATATGTAAGATATGTAGATGATGGTTTTCATTTGCCTTCATAACAACAGTTCATAATACTAATTTTTAATGAAAGTCAAATGAAGTTTCATGTAATAATTTAAACACATTAGTAACTAGACAGAACATCAGCCTGAGGCATTTGGTCAGAAATCCCCCCCCCCAATGTTATAATAATAATTTTATAAAATTTCATTTGTAAAGCTATCTATTGAGATATTCTTTTTTTTTTTTATATAAATTAATAATTTTGCCTTTTCTTAAAACATCGATTTTTTTTAAAGAAAAAAACATTAAAAGAGACCAATAAAATAGAATAGTGATAGTGAAAAAAGATTTAATCACTATATTCTCTTTTTTGATTGACATCTTTTTTTGGAATTGATAGAATTATTAAAAATATTAAGTTTTAGTAAAGTTTATTAAGATTCATAATTATTTTTACATAACACTTGAATAATAATTATTACAAATCAAAAGTAAGCATTATTACCCTGTTTTTATAAATATATATTTTATTTTTAAAAATAGTAGGTAATAACTTTAACATTCTCAAAAAAAACATCATTGTGCTCTGGTTATGCCACCTTATACAAATTATGGCCAATGCATCATTACCATCACTGCCTTAAAATAATTTGAGATATTTTAAAATTTGGAAACAATTTTAATATTTTCATGCAGAATTTGATATTTATCAGAGATTACATTTTGAAACAAATTTCAATTAAAAAATATTTCATTTATTTTCTAAATTTACCCTGCTTGTTTTCTTTTCTTGTTATTACAATCTCATTTCTTTTCAATATTTGTATTGTTTGCAAATATATATATATATATATTACCACCAAAACAAGTTCAATTTATTTAATTCTGATATAGAATAATGATTTATTATTATAATCAAAAGTTGAAAGCTTACAAAACCTCTCATTAGGAAGAACAATTATATCTAGTGATATGCAAGAGAATTACCCTTTTTGTTTGTCAATCATTTTTTATGATATTATGATAATAGTGCATCATTTTTGGTTTACCATAACTCTTTTATAGCTATCATTAGTGTTAATCTGCTGGTTTTGCAGTTATTTGATATCAGAAACTAGAATTGAAATATATATTGATTTATTAGTTTTAAAAAATCTGAAGGTGTCAGTATTATACACAGAACCTAATATAAATGTGTGGTCATTGCCATCGATTGGTAGATTCTTTGTTCTCCAGCTTCTCAAGCATATGCAGAAGTATTTACAAACAGTTTTCTTCTGTATGCTAAAAAGGGATTGTGAATTTTCCTAGTTTATTGATATATTAATGACTATTTTCGTAAAATATGTGTAAATATTTAATTTAAAGTTAAAAAGTATTCTTAATCACAGTTAAATTTCATTCAAAAATATTTGCTTTTAAAAAGATAATTCAATAATAATGCAATAATATTAATAAAAAGAAAGTTAAATTTGGCTAAAAAAGAAACAACTTTACAAATACTCTAGCAGTTAGTTTTTGTCATCTTTAAAATAATTATAATTGCAGTTTTAAATTTTAGAGAAATTTAGTTGCTTTATGATTATTTATTTTGATATTAGAAATGGAGTTCAAGTAACATATTTTTATTTAATATTTGAATATAAGTATAATGTATATACTTAAGCTTTAGATGTAATTAGAGGGGATTTGAACACAGACTTCCAAGCTCCCTTCAGTCATCTACTCCATCTTATATACCCAATACAGTTAACCACATACATGTGAATAATATAAATGATCTCCAATATCAGTTCTATCTTATGGAGTGGAAGACTGAGTGAATCTTGAGAGCCTGTATTCAAATTCTCTCTAATTATTTAATATTTTTAAACAGTGATGCAAGAATCACTTTAAAAACCTATTAATTTAGATTACTTATTTTATTGTATAACTTTTTCCTATAATTGAAAAGCAAAAATGTTACCTTTAAGAATATTTTTCATTTGTATACTTATATTTTTAATAAATAATGTAAAATTTATGACTATACAGTACAAATTAAAGTGTTATATCTCAACCTACCTCAACAATGGATTAGTCACATTCCATTTTATCTTGAACAGATTGAGCATTCATCACATTAGAGCAATAGATTATATGAATAGATAACATATATCCAATCACAGTGACAGGCCAATAGGTAATGATGTTCAATACATTCGATTGTTTTAATTATGGAAGGGGGTCTGACTATGATTACTTAGTCTAGTATAAGATAAAGGAGAAAATAATAAATTATTGTTAGAGATGAAGGACAGTATACACACTGTCCTGTACATGGCTAAAGCAGTGAGACATGTTTGTGCTAGAACTGGAAGCTGATAGACTGTAAATTAAACATGAGGTTAACTGGTACAGTTTATCTAAAAGTGAGACCATATCTACACATGAGACATTTTAATCTTAAAACAAAATGTTGGAAATACCACATAAACAGCCACCAGAAAATGAAATTAAAGTGCAAAAATGTTAATAATAAATTAATGGTTTTAGATATGGAGTATATTTTCTACAAAATGTTAATTAACCCATCAAATCTGCATAAAATATGCTACTTTAAAATGTTTGATTTTATGGGAACATAAGTTCTCTGGTTTTAGACCATTTGAATAAAGCAATGTTAACATTTATAAATATAGACACAATAAGAATGTAAATATAGAGACATATGTCAAGTTTTCTTATAGAATCAGGAACAAAAGATATACTAAAAATAAATTATATAAAAATACAGTAAAAAATGTAATAAATGGTTCATAAAAAATTAAGGCTTCTTTGCTTTTTATGTCTAAAATTCATAAGCATATTAAAAATGAAATTTTAAAATAATATTTGGTAATACATCGTCTATTCATCCACACCACCCAATGGCACTGTTTCTATGCATAAAGCACAGAAATATGCTGTTTACAAGGCCGTTCATAGATCTTATGGCCTGTAAACTGTTCAAACACTAAGATGTTGTTGAAGTGCACCCTTCATCCAACATCGCTAGCATGTGAACATTATTAGCAACGAGTTGCAACACTCTCGATAGTCATGACTCTTGACTATTGTACAGCATATAATATGAAAGTTTTTGTAGTTGTAATGACAAAAAGTATATTAGAACAGTTTTTTTTGGTTAAATGTATTGTAATTTATGTGAGTTAGTAAAAATTGTAACAAATTCTCAAACACCCCTACTTTCATTCTCAGGGGTCACAATTCACTAAATGAAGAGAGTAAATCATGATTTGGCAAAGTTCACAATCAAGTCACACACTTTCCGATACTTTTTTGAGATCAAAACAGTTAAATGGCAGATGACTATTCAGCGTTAATTTTTTTTAGATTTACCTGCTTCAGAAGCAGATGCGGTGACCTTCCTTCAACCCAAAAAAATATTTTACCCACCCAGAAAAACTGTCTTTATTGGTGGTTTAATCTTTCAGCTGATCAATTCGTTTAAAAACAAGTTAACTTGATGTCACTGTAAATCGTTTAGTTTTTATACTACGCGTATGGTTCTGATGTCATTTTTTTTAAGAAAAAAGTTCTGTAAGATGCTGCCCTCTTTTGAATCATTTTACAAGTGAAAAATCAATAAAAATGACCATATATGTCAAACAAAACCAAAGCACTGCCTTCTCACCATCTTTTCTTGAATCTTATTGGCTGTTAAATTTTGACAACAAAGAAAATGGCTGCCAAAAAGTAAAAAGTTACGATTGCTTTTTGTTTTATTTCGAAAATGATAAACAAATGTTAAATCATTTTATAATCAGTATTTTTTGATGAATAATAACAATTTTGAAAAAATACAGCTAAGAACACAATTATTTTAGAAAAATAGTTAAGATTTTAGCAAGAATTATTTATTTATTGCAAAGTGGAAAGTAGAAATCATAACGTGGAATTGATGATTGACGTTTTTTTGACGTTTTTTTTTCATTTCAACCATAATTGAATATTTTTAAAATTATAAATCAAAATTTATTTTTGAACACACTTTCGTTCACTTTCATAATCTGACAAATTATTAATATACTTTTTACAAACGAAACTAAAGTGAAAATATTAATAAAAGGTGAAATATTTTAATAATTGACTTTGAGTCAGTTTGTGAATTGGCCAATTAAAAGCTTTGATTTTTACCTCACACAGCCAATGATTTAATCAGCAGTGAAAGGGTTTTAATGAAATTAAGGCGTTGCCAAACATCTAAAATGGAATGTCAATCGCGTCAATGTCGCCAAAGGTATTCCATTCGGTCCATATGGAATGTGGTTTGAGGGCTGCCGGATATTTATTACTGGAACTGGGATGAGCTTACAGTGAAGCGTATTGGAGCTGACTTGGAAATGTGTCTATGATGACAGCTCTTAGAGAGCTCTGTCGAGAAAGCTTTGTTTAAAAGTAAAAAGGCAATTTCTATGTATTTGTTTATGAATAAAAACATGGTAAATGACAACAACAACAAAAAAAGTTTCTTCAAAAACAAGAAAAAGGACTGAAAAAAAAAAACTTTCTTAAAAAAAAAAGTATGGAAAAAAGAAATGTTTGTTTTTAAAAAAAAGATAGAATGTTTTAAAAAGCCAAAAAATATATATATATATTTTTAAGAAATATACATAAAAAAAAATCAAACAAATCAAAAAATTAAAAACATAAATCAACAAAATAAAAACAGCCTGGTAACATTATATCTATTTGTTTTTCACTAATAACAGCACCATCGGGTGGTGTGGATGAATAGACGATGTATTACCTAATATTTAAATAAATTTTAAACCATCTTTAAATGTAAAAAAATGTGAAGCAAAAAAACTCATTGTTTAAGTACTATTTTATTTAATTAAATGTTTTTAAAAGAACTGTCCATTTGATTACAAAGATGAGACCAGAGTAAAATTAAGTTATCTAGAATTACATAAGATTCAGATTTATATAAAAGAAAAAACGCATATATTTAATTTCTGGAATTATCTAAAGTAAATAAGTCATGGAAATTCCTGGAACTGTAATAAAGAGTTTATGAAAAAAATATTGTTAATTATGTCAATCATCATATTAATAAAACACATTAAAAATTTTCTGACAGTAAATAAAAATGGTATGCGACTCTCTAAGCCTCATTTACATTAATTTTGGGATTTAAAATATTTTTTTAAAGAATCTTAAAGTCTATTAATGAGAATTGTCTCTATAATTTTCTTTTTATTGGGTTACTATTTAGACTAAAATTAAATTAAAACTTGCATGATTTATATGATTAAAAAAAGGAGATAGATGAATAATTATTTGCTTTAGTTTTTATGTTATTATCAAATAACTGGTATTCTGTTAATTGCTTTTTTTCTATATGTCGACTTCACTAACCTATACATGTTATATCACACAATATATCATTTGGTAAATAATATTACATTTTTGCCTTTTTATGTATAATATTTTTAGAATTATTGATTTATTTGTATTCTGTAGAATATAAAATATTGCACATGTCTAGTAAAGTATAAATTTTGCCTTTTATCACTTTTGTAGCACCATAATTTCTCATTTGATATAGAAAAGAATTAAAGCTTGCCATCTTATATATGAATGCTAAATTTGATTTAAGATAAAGATATCTTTTTTTCTAAATGAGTTTTAGAAGTAATGTATAATTTAAAAAGACATTTTATATAGATATTTTTTAAGTTTAAAAATTTAACGAATTTATTTCCCTCCTATAGTCAAATTTGAATTATTTAGAATGTTTAATTTATTCAAGCACGGGTGCGCGTTCGGCGCAACTGCTCCCAAAAGCTCTTAATATAAAATAGATAACTAAAAATAATAAACTAGCTGAGCGCTTTCAAAGGATCTTGCCTTCATAATCATAGCTTGCTACTATATCACGAGACAATGATGCCATAAATAGGAAGGGCACGTGCTATGCTTTATCGAAGAAATGGAATTAGCATATCTGCAAATCATTAAATATAGTAGCAAGCTATGATTATGAAGGCAAGATCCTTTGAAAGTGCTCAACTAGTTTATTATTTTTAGTTATCTATTTTATATTAAGAGCTTTTGGGAACAGTTGTGCCACACACGCACCCGTGCTCGAATACATATATTTCCCAAAAGTAAAAAATTATTTGACTTAATGTTTAATTTATATAAGCCAGCCAATAATATTTACAGAACTGTAAACAAAAACATCATCTATGAATCTAATGCATACCTTAACATTTTCAAATCTATTAAAACTTGAAATGGAATCCTAGGAATGAAGTTATATGTGAAAAACTATAGAAAGACATATGGGACATTTTAAACTATTTTATGATATTCATGAATACAAATCACTACAATGTTGTGGCTATATTATCTATTTTAAATATTATTGTAGATTTATTGCCTATTATTTGAAAAGTATTTTGATATTAAAAGTATAAAATAAATACACAGAGATAAACTATTCCTACAGTAGTGCCATTCAGTGCAAGCTAGAGTAATCAATAGATGAAGGAAGATTTGTGCATAAACCTTCTTGCATCCATTGATTACTCAGGTTTGCACTGAATGGCAGTACTGTATGGAGAGTTTTGCATCTGTGTAAACAGTTTGTGTAAGCATAAAGAATGGTGTTCATGTGATGTTTAGTAGTTTATAAAATAAATAAAGATTATTTTTTGTACTAAGGATTCTCAAATATGTAATTGTTTCATCTAAAAAATCAAGATTAGATCTTAAGTGATATTTGTCTAAATGGATCAATTATACATAAGATGGCAAATTTTAAATATTTTGTACATCACAATGAGAAGCTATATGGTTACAAAAGTGATATAAAATATAGAATTGTTTTCCACATCAGCTCAAAGCTAGTATATTTAAATAAATTTAATAAGGAATTATTATATAATAAAAAAATAACAGTAAAAGGTCTATTTCTATGGCTATCTTAACTCTATTAATATGAGGCTTGGTGTATTACGTGATTGTTTTTAGGACATGGTCTGGTAGTTCTACTTTAAATTGCTCTTATGTGCAACCTTTAACTATTTTTTTAGTATTCAGATTTATTTGATCAAAAAGAAAATTAATGTAAAAATGATATATTAATTTTAAAAAATCTGAAGAGGTCAGTACTTTCCAATAGACAGTAAAAGTCAAAGGAATTTATTCCAGTCTCACCATGTTTGATGGTACCAATTTATTGTTCTCTGATTTCAAAATCATTGTGAGATGTTTTCCAAAACATTTTTGGAATTGCAAAAAAAGTTTAATTTTTGCCTAGTTTTTTAAAAGTTTATGATTATATTTACACAATAATTGCATAATAATAAAAGAAGAAAAAAATAAGTGTATACATTTAATTATTTTTCATTTAATAAAAGTTCATAAATTCAACTGTAGAGCTAATAAAAAAAATTGTGATCAGTAATTCTGAAGCATTTTTTGAAATATATTCATTATGCTTTTATCAACATTATTTTAGAAAGTTTGAAAATATTTTAAAAATTTTTAATGCAATTTTATATTTTAGAGCAGAATTTTGTAGATTATAAGGGCTTCATATTTATTACTTCCCATTTTAAAAATAAGTTTTTGATGACAAAATTTTGTTACTTTTCTGGACTTGCTAGCTTGGTTGCTTTACTGTCCAATGTTAAATGATGAAAAAGTTATTTATATTGAGTTCATTATTATTTTTTTTCAATATTTGCAATTTTCAAATATGATTTTTTAAAATGTATTTTATTTGTAAACTTATAATTTTAACAAAATGATCCAAATGTATTGAATTCTAAAGGTTCAATATTAAATTCAAATGGCAAAGATTGACAAAAATTATCACTAGGGCTAACAACAGAAAATTTCAAAATATTATTGAGTTTAAAACAAAAGTATATATCATTATAATTTAATTTTATTTGAGTGCATTTTATTTTTACAAATATACATTGACAAATTCATCCTTAACAGTAAAAGTATCATTGTTATCTTGTTAATATCTTCCAGTAACACTTTTTAATACAGTAGTCTATCAATTTTGAAATTAAAACTTATAAATGCAATATTAATTTTTACAACAGAATTTAATAGATTTGGGATGGTATCACATTTTTTCATTGATATTTTAAAACAAAAAAGTTTAATCAACCAAGATTTCAACATTTTTTATATTTCATGATTGGATGGAATTTTTTTTTCAACATGCAGTCAGAAAAAACTTCATTGTTCTCATTATATGTTATCTTTATTATTGTTTTTTCTATATTTATAAAGTTCAAATCTCATTTTCAAAAATGTTATTTAATTTGTAATCTTAGATTTTTAACAAATCAAATTCAATTTATTAAATTCTAATATGAAATAGAGATTTAAATATTAAAATTGAATGTTCAGCATATACAAAAATTGTAACTAGGGAAACTAATGAAAATGCAAATCTGTTAAATGGTTTCTGTATAACACTATATTGATGTAGAGTAGTCAAATTTTTAATTAGTCATAATTGAAGAAGTATAGGGAAAAAGCAGTGCACACTACATATGTAGGAGTTATCTCATCTTGGTAAACAATTTCCAGTTTGTTATAAGTTATAGTTTTGAATTACAATGATTTTTCTAAATGGTATATTTAAAAAAAAATGTTATAGAAAAAAAAAGTTATTCAAATTTTTATGCAATTTTTTATAATAAATTGATGGGTGGATTGACTTATATATAATTTTAACTATTATATTTTTATGTTATTATAAAAATACATTATTTTGGTGCAAAATTATATTTAAACAAGAATTACTTGTCATTATAATAATAGGTTTTTTATAAATAATAATTTGTAAAAAAAAAAAATGATCAAATAAATATATATATATAACTTGCAAAATACACTCTTAACAAGCTTTGAATATATCCTCAACCCTGGACCGGTATCCTGGCACCTCACTGATGACACCAGAAGCAGAAACCGGTCTGTGGTTGAGGATATTCTCAAGCTTGTTAAGAGCTTATTTTGCAAGCTCTATATATAACATTTGTAAATATGAGCATTATTAAATTAGGTCATGTGACATCTGCCTCCACTTCAAATATTCTTCTTTAAGATGAATGAGGAGAACTGTGGGCTATCTAATGCATTGATCAGCTCATGGTTAAGTGAATGACCCTTATTATAATTGTTACTATTATCATTAGTTACATTATCTTTTGTATTACTAAAAAAATCAAAATATTCCTTTGTTTTTTTCACTCATTATGGGTTTATTTCATTTGAATCTAAAACCAAACAAGAAATGATCTAGGGATATTGGATGAATAGGCATTAGATAGGGATTTTATGCACAAGTCTTCTGGCATCCATTGATTACTCTGTTTGGCACAGCGTGGCACTACTGTATGGAGAGTATTGCCTTGTTTATAAGAAATGATAGTTATCAAATTCAAACTGTATGATGCCATTGAATATAACAGTTGAAGAAAGTACACAGCCAATCTAAAAAGAGCATCTGAGAAATAAATAAGATAAAAGAATTTGATGAGAAATTGATATTTACAGATTGGAGTGACTGTTGTAATAGTCATATCAATATTGTGGTTGATTTGGTTTGGTATTATTATGCCTCTCTTGTTTCCCCCCCTCTAATACATTTCGTAAATTTAATGTAAATATAAAAATGAAAATTGTCATTCAGAATATAAGAATTTCTTAGAATATTATTTTTATTTTATTATTAATAAAACCTAAAAAGTGCAAATAATGTCCAGATTTTTCTGCAGATCACCAAAATTTTCTCACAGACCATCAGTGATCTGTGGCAACCACTGATTTAGAGCACAGACAGATAGAATTTTTATTGGAGTGACCTCTTATGCAACTGATTCTTTTGATATTGATTTCATAATTGTTCACATTTTCTGCTTTTCTATGTGCATTGTTTTTAAACTATGTCTTAATTCCTCTACCTAGAAACAAGTAAATAAATCAATAGGATATGAATGTGTTAAGTTCGAAATCATGTTTGGGCACTGCCTCTTTAATTAATTTAATATTATTTTTACACTTATGATAATGTGATTGAAAAGTATATAATAACATATATAATAACAATTGCTATAGCTTTAAAAGTAGAAAACTTTTAAACTATCTAATACCAGTGACATTGTGTACAGAAAAAAGTTCAAAAAACTTTAATTTCTGATTTTTTTTTTTTTGATGATCTACTAAATTTTTTTTATTTAATCAAAAAGAATTTGACCTCAGTTGGAACAAAACAGTAATAATATGCCATAGGACATTCAGAAGAAAATAAATATCAACAAAACCTTATATTGAAGAGAACAAAAAATCAATTGAATGCATTTTTCTCATCACTCAATATAAATTTAAAAGACCCAGAGATGATTTAAAGCCTTCTTACTCAATACTTCTGTCTAAATAATAATCAGATTATTAAAAAGTTCAAACAAATCCTTTTGCAACTTAAATAGTTTGACTTTTTAATGGTAATCAGTTTCAATGCCTTTCTCCATTTCCATTAGATTGTGACAAAGATCATGGATCACTTTTGAATTACAATCATATAGAAACATTATAACTAAAGTAACACAATTAAATAAAGTTTTCTAAGGTGTTATTTTAATTTCTACCGCAACCCCTCCATACACATTCGCTATCTAACCCTAGTTTTATCTAATCTTTATTTATTTAGTACTTGATATTTTTTTTCATTATTTGTACATTTGTAAGCAAAAGCTTAATAATTCTCTAACCACTTCTATTCATTCTAAATTAAATAATTATACACATATAATGTTGAAAATATATGTAATTTACAATTGTATTCATCAATAAAATGTTAATTGAAAGTAAAGACGAAGCAGTGTCAAGCGTTGTTAGCCGAGAGGTCAGCGCAGCTATGGTTGTGGGTTTGCCTCCCGGCAGATGCTATGACATATGGAAAAAAAAGTAAAGACGAAGCAGTGACTAAATAATGGAAATTAGTGAAGTAAATAACAATGGTAAGCAGATCATTGTTACAATTTTTAGCAAGAGGAAGGAATAACTCAACTCTCCCCTTCCCCAAATCTTTAATATCTTTTTTCTTTCTTTTAAATTTTTCAGGTGCATCTGTATCTGTCAGAGTTAAAGATAGTGTCTGTGGTAATGTTTACTTCTTTCTGATAAGAAAACTTAACCATATCATCAAATGAAGATCTCTCCAAGATTAATCCACCTTCTCTGATTCATATCACACAAATAAATATTCTTAGTTCAGTTATCCCTATCATATGTAATATCTTTTTGTTCTTTTATAATCTCTTGGATCTACTTGAAACCTTCAAATATCGTTCTATTATCATCTCATCCAGCAATATGTCCTGACCAGTTTTAATTTAGAGTCTTAATTCTTTCAATGTTGTCAATAATAACCGTTGTTTTTTTTTTTCTCACTCAAGTAAACAATATTTTAATTATGGTGGGTAAAATTAAAAGCGAAAGTTTAGAAACAAACAAATGAGCTAAATAAAATAAAATTTAGAAGAATGAGTAAAGAAGAAAAAATAAGTGTATTGACATAAATACTATACGTGATATTTTTACAAGCGACTTAGAATAAGAAGCTTCACCGCATAGCATATATCATTTGATAAAACTGAGATATAATACTAGTAATTATGTCTGTTATTTAATATTATTTTGCAATGGTAAATAATTTATATTATATTTAATATCAACAATCATTGAATTAGTAACATTATTTCTTTTACTTAAAAAAAAACAAAAAACAATCTTGTTAAAAATATTCGAACTTTTTAGATATTTTGTAACTTTTTTTTTACTTTTATATAAATAATCATCATAACTTTAAATACAAGCTAATTACAAATCTCAAGAGACAATTTATGTTCAAAAAATCATACGTAAAAGAAAGTGACATATTCACTTATTTTTGCTTAATTAAACTCCTATAGTGTCAAACGGAAACAACATGAGAACTGAATTCATTTACATTTCGTAAACTAAGCAATTCATTTCCGGTATATTAACTTTATTCAAAATCATTTTATTCATTCTTTGATTTTAAAAACCTAAAGTAGTTAACGGATTTTTTCTCTTTTATTCACGAAAAGTAAATTAGGTTCGTTTAACCTAAGCGCTTCTCGAAGAAATTCCAACAGTGAAAGCAAAAAATAAAATAAGGGCACGTCATTTCCTGTACGTACCTCTCACCTATTTTCTTCTTTCTCTAACTTATTAATGTAACTGTGCGAGTAGATGAGAAAAATCTTTTTGGAGAATAATCTATTTTTTATGTTTATTTTTTTGACAAATAAGAAGGAAATTTCTAAACGGATTTTACACAAATGTTAGCTTAAAAGTCTTTCTTTTAAAAATTGGTTATAAATTAAAATCAATACGAAATCATCCGGAAATGGACGAACTTTTTCACTACTCTTTTTTTGCTTAGCGTTGCTTCCGGGAGGAAAAGAAGATTCAAATCGTTCAGGTTAGCTGCAATCACCGGGGGAATTAATTTATTGATTTCGATTGTATCTTTTGAGTTTGAGAAAAGCTGTTCAAAGAATGCGCTAAAGGCCACAGTTCAACTGTTTCTTTAGAGGTTCGCCTCTCAATCATTACCGAAACTTACTAGGAAGATATTGTATTTGTTGAGACAATTAACAAAAATCTTAAATGATTTCCTCCTCAGGCATAGACGAATCTAAGCTTATTAATTTTTAGAGATACGCTCTTAAATAACGCAATTGTTCTACTAATACTATCAAATTGCTAGTCTTTTTTCTTTAGTTCAGTAACGAATAGCCTAATGAGGTAAGTATATAATTAAGTGGGCTGATTCATTAGGGCAAAAAGAAAACATTCTTTTTAAAAAAAAAAAAACTAGTATATTGAAATTTAGAAAATACAAAAGAATTTAACAAAAACCTGTATCAGGTTACAACAATCGCTTTTGTATTATTCTTTCTTTTTTTTTTAAACTTACATAGAAGGACTGAAAAAAAAAGTGTTTTTGTTCAAAAGAAAATAAAGACAGATCACACGATAAAAAAGAAACAGTATCTCGATTTGGAGAAGTGAAAAGCTAAAAAAAAATGATTGCAGGTAAATAAGTCATGGTTACATAATATTTAGGATAACCTAGAGCAGATCGAAAATAGTTGAAAACATTGGAACTAGATATGTTTATAAAGCGTGCCAGAAAAGGTTCTATGATAATGTAAATATTAAAGGCATTTGCCTGCTATACTCATTATTGTTCGGTGAAATCTGAATATAATTTTTTTCTTACTAGTTACTAAAGATTTCTTATTTTAAATCTTTTCTTTTTTTGGTAATCAATCAACTATTCAATTATTGGTAAATAATTGGATAGCTGCCAATTTATAGATAAAAAGAGAAAAATAAATCTATCGATCTATTTATTTATCAATCAGTTTTTCTGTTTAATTAACGTTTCTCCCTAATCCATTAGCAATCTATATATCAATTTATATATTTCTAGGTCTGCTTTTATTTATCCAACTATCTTATAATCTATCCATACATTCCTCTATCCATTACTTTATCTCTTTACCTATTTAGCTATCTATCTATTCAACTATCTACCTATCTATTTATTTATGTCTGTCTATCTATCTGTATATCTATTTATCTCTATCTCTCAATTTCTCTATCTCCATCCATCCATCAATCTACCTACCCATCTACCTATCCATCCAAAATCCACCCATCTGCCTATTATCCAAAATCTATCCGTCTACCTATCTATCTGTCTGTTTATCTATCTAGCTGTATGTTTGTTTGCCTATCTATTTATCTATCTACTTAACTATCTATCCATTCGTCCATCTATTAATCTGTCTACCTATCTATCTATTGTAGATTGAAGATTATTATACTTCAGATATACATATAACATGTAAAGATTACTTTGATTATAATAATGAATATTAATAAGGTCAGATAAAAAATCTGGCAATATTTCTTTTATAAAATAAGTAATAAAAACATAAAGTGAGCATCACACAATGAATTCCCATTTTGTGCGTAAGTATATGCATGTGACTGTTGGCAAAATTAAACTTATAATGAAAAAAAAAGAATAAGTTTTAAATTAAAAAAATATATAAAATGTACATAAAGACTCAAAGACCCACAAGAAGTTGTTATGCATTCTCCTTTCAATATTATTATGTTTCAAATGTATTATTCTTGTTATTACTATGGTTGTAAGTTATGGATCGGATAGATAATCTTGAATTTTTTTTAAATCAAAGGTAAACTTTGCAATGTTTTATAATTTTTGACATTCCTAACAGCTATTTGAATTAAATTTTCAACTTTGTTATTTCAATAAATTAACTTATATTTTCACTAATTTCAAATTATTTTTTAGAATTATAAATTATAGATGAAAATTATTTTTAAAAATAAGATTTCAACTTAACAAATATAAATAAAAGTAATAACTTAAAATGCATAATCCAAACAATAGCTTTTTGTTAATGCATAATTGCCATGACTGCCAATAAAACAATTTTGCAAATGAAGAAAAAAATGTTTTAACAACATTTCTTAAATTACTGTTAAGAAATCATTAAACTATGAAATTCTGTTTAAAATTTAAAATTACATTTATTAATCTTTTAAAATGACAAAAGATAACTGCTGCAGTGATTTTGGAGAAATTCCTTTTTCCACCAATCATAATTTCTCATTAATGTTTTAAAAATTTTGAGCGCTACGAGCGTGCATCCGGCTGTGTTCAGATGATATTTTGTTTTCTTTCTTTACTGATGTAAAATGTATAAGTGTGATGTAGATGAAAATACGATCTTTCGAAAGGTTGCTGATGTAGCTTTCTGAAAATCTTTATTTCAAAAAAATCGGTTAAAATTTAAATTTTTGGCAGCAGTTTTAATCAACCACAGTATTTAATTTTTTTGTCTTTTTTAATAATTTTTGTACTTATCATGGAGCGATAAAAGACAAAAATAATTTACGGGGCTGCAGATGATATTTTTCTGGTACTATATTTTAAAGATGGTGGAAAGAAGCTGGTCAATGTAATTTTGTAAGTAACATTTAAAAAAAATTTTTTTTATTTTTTTAATAAAACTATAATTTAAATTAACATTTTTATTAATTATTTTTAGTTTGTAATTTGTGTGTGTTAGTTATTTATGTTTGTATACAATTAATATCTAATGTAACTTTTAACGTTCTACACTTATAAAAATAATGTTTTTCAAAAAGTATAATTTATTATGAAAATCATTAATTATGTTTATGTATATATAATATAATATGATTTATAAGTAATTTGTTATAATTCTGATTCTTGTTTACGTTTTTCAAGTCTATAGCTAACAAATGATCTGTATGCAAATAAATTATATATACGTGATTCATGCTTTGGTTTTGCTATATGTTTCATAACATTATTTTCAAGTCAATAGCTAACAAATACACTATATGCAAATAAATTATATCTATATAGTACAATAAATATAATAAGATAGCATCACTTCTGTGCATAAAGAATATAAACATCACTTGTGTGCGTAAAGAATATAAGCATCACTTGTGTGCATAAAGAATATAAACATAACTGGTGTCCATAAAGAATATAAACATCACTGAGGTACACAAAAAATATAAAATGAAGAGATGAAACTCATTTTATCATAGTGATATAGACAGTAGCCTACAATTTCTAGTTTTAGACAGACAAGAAGCCAATTGCTATGATGATTTCTTTTGTATCTTTTATTAGGATGAATCTTTTTCTTTATAGACACCTTTGACATTTAGAACATTTGGGGTACAAGATAAAAATGAAGAAGTCATATCTGACATCTTTTGGAGATTGTGAAGCTGTGGATTATCTCAGGTAAGACATGTTATACATGTTTAGAAAGATAATTTTGTGAGGAATGCAAAGAAATTATCACTGAAGATGTATTTTCAATTTTAGTTAATGTTACTTATCATATTATGAACAAACAATAAAATAATAAGTATTTCGGATGTGAAAATTTCTTTTTTCCTTATTTTTTATATAGTTATCACTATTTATTTTATGTTTATTGTTTTCCTTAATGTTTCTAGCAATGTAATTGTTTTTGCTCTAACGTAATTAAAACTGAAAATATTGTGAAAATTGTGTGTCAGGCCAGTATTTTAAAAAGTTCAATATGGCGGCTTGAAGCTGAAAGAGTTAATATAATCATTGACCAGTTTTTTTTTTTCTAAAACAAAATATTTTTGAATAACATAAGAATGTAATAATAAATAATCTTATCAAAAAGTAAATATTTTACAAATATTTTGCAAAAATAATCATAAGTATATGAACAAACTGCAAAAAAATATACATTTTCAAATCCTAAAAAAAAAGATCAATTTTAATTTTTCTGTTTTTAATTACGAAACTTTCTCAGGCCAGAAGTCAAAAAATTCTATTTGCATTTTTTGCCCTCTGCTGAGAAATTTTGTGAAACTTTTTTTTTCACAGCTTTAAAATTCATGTATATTTTTTCTAATATTTTAATTTCAAAAACATTCAAAAGATGTCAGGATAATTAAATAAGCAGGTCTTCAAACTATATGATGATGGGTGACCATTATGTAAATGGCAATGTCAACTTTTGCAGGATTACTTTGAGAAAATATTATGATGATCTAAAAACTTGATTTTTTTGGATAGTTATGATTATATTTACATAGTAATTGAATAATAATTATTGGAAACAAGATATAGATTATTACATTTTTTTTTTTTTTTTTACAGAAAAGGTTTTATTTTTAAATACAAAAAATATATATATTTCTGAATATTGTTATCATAGAGATTATGGTTGTAGGAAATACAATTGTCTAGAAATGATATCACTCAACAGTCTCTTATAACATTTAGCAATATTGTAAAAATTACCAAATTTTTTTAAACTTTTAAAGCATGAATTGATAGATTTACTAGATATTAAAAATAAATTATTCAACTTTTTAAAACAAACATCAAACAAAGAATATTTCATGTCAAGCATTGGTAGATGAGTGGTTAGCACAGCTGCTTACTAAGCAGTTGTCCTGGGTTTGTGGGTTCACTTCCCAGCCGATGCTTTGACACATGAGAAAAAAAAGATTTCATTCATTTTGCAAATTGAATCTGTGCCATCTGAAATTTGATGATGGTACAGTACTTTGCTTTGATTAAAACCTAATTTTTAAAATAATTCTAAAAATTAAATGTAATTTTTTAAAAATATATTTAATTTCTAAAAAAAAATTTCTACCAAATCAAGTCAAATTAATTTTATTCTGACAAATAATAATAGTTTAATATTAAAGTGAAAGTTGAAAGCTTAAAGTAAATGAGAATAAAGAAATCTGTCAGAATGCTATCATGCAAGAGGGTTAAAAGTTATTGGAAGAACTTTTGGACTAACAAAAGTCTGTCAATCAGTGACATTATTATCTTGTTTTATTAGGTTCTCTATACTGATATCTTTAATGACATCTTTAAATTAATAAGTCAACATATATTTTAGTTCCAGTTTTTGCCACCAAATGAATGAAAAACTGGCAAATGCTATTAAAGATAATTGCAAGAGATTGGATTTAAGTTGGATTAAACAATTTGACATCAGGGATATTTAAAAAAAGTTAATATTTTAACTGAGGAAACAGCCCATCCTTACTGTGGTTAGTTTTTTATATTTCCTTTGTAAAAGAACATATTTAAAGAATACAAGTTAGATGTTTCATTTGCATCAGTTTTAAAGAAGTAAATGACCTCTACATTTTAATCTATCCTTTTTATTGTAAAATGTTACTTATAATAGTCAATTTTCCCACTTTTTATCTTCAATTTTTTTCAGAAAAAGATACTTATAAAAACTAAAACCTGTCTGGGACTGTTTTTACAGATTAGTTGTTCTACATAATGTGTAAATGTTTTCCTAAAGTGTATCGAAGGTTTTTAGAAAAATTTAACTTTATTTAAATATTCCAAATACATTCAACTGTTAGTAATAGCAGGTCAAACAGGTTAGTATATGCACAAAATTCCAAGAGCTATTATTCTCCCATCTTCAGGTGTTGCTGGCCTGACCAGTGACAGTACCAGCATGGGATTCGAACTTGGATTCTTAGATTCTTGAGTATTGAATTTTAAGGTAATGCTCTAACCAACAGAGCCATCCTGCCAAAGGTAACAGTCTATAGAAATTTTATATACTTATCTATGAGACCTCATGGTGAAGCACTGTTACAAACATTCTCAAAACACATCAACAACATATCCCCTTCAATTAAATTCACAATAGAATCAGAACAAGAACAAAAATTGGCATTTTTAGATGTTCTTGTGACAAGACTTCCTCATGGCAAAATCAAAACATGAAGTTATATTATCACTATGGAATGGAGCAAAAGAAGTTTGTTTATAAACCAACGATTTGGAAAAAGAAAATATCTATATAGAACAAACTCTTATGATAAATGGTTATCCATGAACTGTTATTAAGAAAATGTTAAATAGATAACAAAAAGAACCATTAAGAGAAAAGACAATAATTGGTACTGTAGTGTACCCATACATTCCAAAAATAGCAGATAAATTAAGGAAAATATGCAATCAGTATAACATCAGAACAGCTTTCCAGAAACATACCACACTACAAGGAATTCTAACATCTACAAAGTCTAAACTTGAAATGCTGAAAAGAAAAAATTGCATCTATGAAATACCATGTGAATTTGAAAGAATATATATCGGTGAGACTAATTGTCCCATTGAAAACTGTTTGCAAGAACATAAACTAATGATTAGAAAAGAAAAACAGATGTATCTAAGGTAGCAGACCATGTATGTGCCAACGATCTTATGTTCATTTGTGAAAATATAAAAACATTGGATAGAGAAGAAAAGGTACAAAGAAGAAAATGTAAAGAAGCTGCTCACATGTCAATGGCAACCCATAAGCCAACCTCTATACATAATCAGGAGGAACCTCATAGATAAGTATATGAGATTACTACGTACTGTTGCCTTTGGCAGGATAGCTCAGTTACCTTAAATTTCAATAATCAAGAATCTGTGTGTATCAGTTGTGCTATAATCTGATGACATCATTTCAGCAATATAAGTCTCTAGGTTCTCAATTTTGTCTGACTCAATTTGACATAATTATTGTGACATAAGAAGGTATTTGGTGCTGCAAATTCATGTTATGAAGGTACATAGGATTTCACATTAATTCATCCTCTAACATGTGTGGATTTTATAGTCATTTTATATTACAGTGAATTATTGTCCACCTTAATTTTAAAATGAGGTAGTAAATTTCATTGTCATTGTCTGGTTCTATTGTTCATTATAAACTTGATTGTGTGCTCAATTCATTAAACATGTGGTTGATAATATCCTAAGGTGCATATATAAAACGTTATCTACATAATGTATGTATGTGTGGTCTTGATATGTATTTGATATTGGAAGGATTATGTTAGCTTCTTTGAAAGCCAAGGCCAAGTTACAAATGACTGCACTGGCAGATAAATCCATTGGCTAAGATTCTAACATTTGGTATGTATTGCCTTCTTTCTTATCACTATAATGTTATCGATCCAAGTTAGAAAATTCTCTCTTGTGTAAGTCCACTTTCTTATTAATCAATAAATCATTTATAATTTTAATTGATACTCATCTATTTATTGAAGTCATTATTTGTTTACTGGATATAATATTATTTTTAATAATGTCAATTCGAGGAAGAAAACATCAAGAATCTAAAAATTTATAATGCTAATATAATAAAATTATATTATAGTACAACTGATATATAAAATTTATAGAATAACTTAAAAGAAATATTACAAAAAGAATTGAGAATACAAAGAATATCAAAAAATCAATAGCACTACCATAGATAACCCACATCAAAAACTAAATGTAAAGATTTGTGCTAATAAATTCAATGGCAGTTTTAGAATGCCCATCAATTTAAATAAAGTGATTAATAATGCAAAGAATAAAATCTACAAATTGGTCAATCTAATGTTGTGTAAGCAATGGGATGCAGACAAATGAACTGTCCTTATACCTGTTATGGTGAATCAAAAGCAAACCCAAGAACAAAATTGATACAACATACCTTAATGTATAAAAAAGTCAAGACCGATTCAACAAATATATCTATTTTAAAACTATGAAAGAAAATATGGACAGAATTTTGACTCTAATATCATTAAGATAATGTATAAATAAAGAAATAATAGACAATGTAAAATCAGAGACATGGTTTATAGCACAAAATGAATATATAATGAACCAACCATAGATCTAATAATATTCAAATTAATACAAAAATGGGTCTAATAGATTATTAATCATTCAACCATGATTATAATAATCAAACATCAAAATTATACTAGGTATACTTAATTTAATATATTTTTATTCTTTGTTACACACATAAACTTTAAATTAAACACAAATCATATGCAAACAAAGAAAGTAAATGACTCTCATTCCAGGCTATGAATTAAAAACACTCCAAATGTTGGACAAATTATCAAAAATAGAATTCATCTAACTATTCCTGGGAGCTTTGATGTTTATAAACATATCTTTGTCAAGATTGTTTGTAATTCAGATATAACAACACTTGAGGATGAAGAGTTGAGTATATTCATATATTCTTGTGAGATCTGACATTCATAAGCATATCTTTGTCAAGATTGTTGATAATTCTGAATTACCAACAGTTATAAAAGTATGTTTATAAATATTAGAGCTCCCAAGAATAGGTGAATTCATTCTATACTTGATCCTTTGTCCAACATTTACAATGCTGTTATATATATATATGATATTCTTTGTGAATTTATATGTATGATTTTTTTATTTAATATACCAATATTTCAGCATAAACATACAAACAATCAACTGGGTAATAAATAGAATATATATATATGTGTGCGTGTGTGTGTATTTTAAAGTAGGAATTTTGTCAATTGATTTATTTTAATCTATAAAAAATTGCAATACACATGAAAAAAAAATTGCAATACAAATGACATAAAAATATCTACTTAATATATTTTATGCTGCTACTTTTTTAAAATTATGTTTGGCAGTTTATTTTTAATTCAGGTTTCATTCATGAAGACATACATTTAAAGAAAATGATTAATAATAACTATTCAATTATGTAATAATTTCTACTCAAATGTTTATTTTTACAAAATGATAAATTATTATTTGGAAGTACAAATTGACAGTAGCAACTCAATTTAGCCAATTTATACACAAGTCTACAAACACATGTATGAGCATGTGTGTGAAAAATGGATTCGTATGTTTTAAATTATCTTTTAGTCATATTGAAATATTGTAATTTACAAAAAGTGATCATAGAATCTATTATTTGTGCTTTAGCTCTTTTAATATCAGGTTCAATTTTAATTGAATTGACTAAAAAAACTAATTTTTACATTATTGTAGTGAATTTATGGTCATTTTAAAGCTTAAAACATACCGTAAGATGCTGCCCTCTCTAGAATTATTTTACAAGTAAAAAAATCAATATTTAAATTAAAATTTTAACAATGGGAGAAGGTGGACTTTTGAAGATGCTGATTGGTTGTTTCTCATTTTGAAGAAAAGGGATTGCTTGTCAACAATTTTCACCACTCCAAGTTTTTTGTTTTGATTTTCAAAATGAAAATGAATGTTTTACAGTATTTTTTAAATATTTTTTTACATATTATAAATAATTTTGATAAAATATGCTGAAAACATAATTATTTTAGAAAAATAGTTAAAATTTTAATAAAAATTCTTTACTTTTACACAAATGTAAATTGAAAAAGAAATCAATGATATATGGAGCATTTTCTAATAGGTTATGAACATTCTTTTTAGCTTCACCATTATAGAATACTTTTATAATTATAAATAAAAATTTATTTTTGAAAAAACTTTCGTTCACTTTCATAATCTGACAATTTATTAATTTGCTTTTTACAAACGAAACTAGAATGAATCTAATATTAAAAGACAATATATTTTTACTGCTGATTCTGTAATTGACCAATGAAAAGTTTAGGACTTTAATTCACTCAGCCAATAGGTATTTTGAACTATGAAAAGGTTAATACAAATTCAGTTATTATTACAGCATAAGTAAAAGGCAGACATTTCTTATATTTGCATAGTTGTTTTTGGAAGTTCTAATACAGCTGTAGTAAAAATGTATCAATAGGATTTCTTCCTGCAGTGTTTTTACAGGGTTTTCTGATAGTTCTGATGTTGCTTTCAATTTTTCTTCACCCTCTTGCTATTAACTATATTCATTTGATGATATTGCATTCATTTAATGATACAAACTAATATTGATTTATTACTTTAAAATATATGTAAATGTCAGTATAATAGAAAGAATATAATACAAATGAGCAGATCATGTTGCTGATAGATAGATTCTAGAGCACTTGTGAAAATACTCGCAAGCATTTTTGTTTTGTTACTTCACAATAAAAAATGGTATATTTTCTGTAGTTTGTTTACATATTTATGCTTATTTTTGTAATATATTTGTAAAATATTTATGATGACAATTAGATTTTATTGAAAAGATTTGCTTATAAGAAGACAAGTCAAGTGAAAATACAATTATAGGAAAGTGGAAGTTATGATTCACTGAAAAAAAATGTTCATCAAACAGCAGACCAGAATTGCTTTCTGATATTTTAATAATTATAAATGCAATTTTAAATGTTAAAACATAATTTTATTTTAAGATATCTTAAGAATTCTTTTCTTAGATTAGATTTTATAAACGGAGTTTAAATAAAAAATAATTTGCTCCAAATTTGAACTGGTAATATTCAATTACCCAATAAAAAAAATAAAAAAATTTCAATTTAGTATTTGTTTTCTATATTTGCCAAGTTGAAATATCTTTAAGAATGTTCTTCCTTTTGTAAACTAATACTTGTAATAAATAATGTAAAGATTATCAAAATACAATATAGAATAAATGTTTAATTGTAAAAATATTATGTTGCACATATGACCAAAATTTTCAATAGGGTTTTCAATGGTGAATGGAATGAGTTTGAAAATGACCTAGTTTGGCATGCTGACTTGAGTTATCTCTCCAGATTTACATATATATGAGCAATTCTTTCCTTAAAATTGTATAACAAAATTTTAATTTTTTTTTTTAAATATAATAACAAGTAGTTTTCTATTTGGGGAAAATGAATTTGAAATATTTGTTTGAGATTAATAAGTATAATGTAAATTATTTTTAATATCATAATTATTAATACCTGTATTTATTTTGAATATACCATTCTATTTCCACTAAAATGATTACATACATTTTTTTTTTTTTCATTTTTATTCCATATGATTTTTATTTTAAAAAAAAGAAAAGAAATTTTTTAAAAAATAATTAATAAAAATATTTGAAAGACTTTTGTTCATACTATGAACATCATTTCAATTATTATTTTTTTATTGTATTACATATATACATTGATAGTGCATAGTAATTTCAGATGCATGTGGAGAAACAGAAAGTAATATTATATTAAATTGCTTGCATATGTAATATGTGAATAGTCTTATATTGATTGAAAATATTATATGCTAAAAATCTTTACATTTTTAGAAATCAATTGAAGCATAACTTATAATTAAAGCAAATAAATGTAAAAGTTTTTTTTTTAAAATTTAAATCAAATTACTTTTTGTAATAAAGCAATGAGTATGGGTAAGAGAACAAAGAGGTATTACTGACCTCATTAAAAAAATTAAAAGACTGAAGTGGAGTTGGGATGGACATATTGCTAGAAAAGATGATGATAGATGGACAATTAAAATCTTAAACTGGATTTCAAGAGATTGTGAAAGACCCAGAAAGAGACCACATGTGAGATGGATGGATGAAATAGGAAAGTATGCAGGGGTGATGGAGAAAATGGATTGAACTTGGAAAGACCTTTATTGTGCAGTGGATTGATAATGGTTGCTGCTGCTGATGATGTAATATTATTTATTAAAAAACAATTTTGTCTGTTTTACTTTTATTAAAATAAGCTACAGTTTTTAAACACATGAATTACTTTGATATTTAAACAATATATGCTATGCATTTAAAAAACAGACATTGTTCAAATAATAATTAGAACACATACTTAAAAATAAAATTGTATTTTATCCATTATTTTTAATAGGCTCTGGTTTGTATTATTTTTTACACTCAATTTGTACTTTTCTGATTTTATGTAATAAACCAAGACATCATTGTATTTGCTTTTCTGCACCATAAATATCTTCTACAAAATTATAATTAGCTTTGGATATTCATGTTACTGTTTTTTCTTAAAATTCAGTTTTCAAAAATACTTTCATATAATGGACAAATAATTGTAAAAAAATCTAAAACATCATTCTTTTAATCTAATTCTCTAGGTATGATTGATAACTATTAATTTGATTTTACATTATTGTTCCATTTTTTTAAAGAAAAAAGATAAAGGACCTTTTTAATTTATTAGATAAAATAAAACATGAATAATTATTTTAATTGTTAATACAAAAAAAAAAAACAATCATTCTTTATTTTTTAAAAAAATATTAATTATAAATTTACAAATTTCAGAGCATACATTACTTTAAAATTATTAAAAATATGATGTTTTAAATATGTTTTTATAAATAATATAAGAAATTCTAAAAAAATAGTGTGTTTGCAGATATGATTATTGAATGATGGTTTTCAATATAAATTATGTACAACAATAATAATAAAGTTTATATTTATTTTTGTTATGCAAATTAGTTTTTTAAAAAAGATATAAAACAGCTTTTATTGTAATATAATTATTTTTCTTTTATTTTTTTTTTATAATTTTTTAATTTATTATATTAATAAAATATAAATATTTAATAACATATTACTATGTTGGTAAAATAATATCACATTAAAATAATTTTTTACACTATTCTATAAAACAGTGTTCTTCAACCCTTGGTCTGTGACCCGGCACCGGGCCGCGAAACTTTTCTGCAGGTCCGCGTGCTAGACGGGCAGTAAAAAGTTTGTAATAATAAATAATAAGAGTTTAAACTTTTAATTAATATAGCCAATTTTTATTTATTTTTTCATCTCATTTTTACCCAATTAAAAAAAAAAAAGAAAACAGAACGAAAACAAAATCTAATCAATCATTCATAAATTAATTTGTTTTTCTAGTTATCACAGATGTTTATGGGGGGGGGGGGTAGAATTAAATTTTTTATTACTTTTCTAAAAAAATTTAAAAAAAAGTTTTTTTATTATATAAACTCCATATATATATATAAAACTTTATCTTATATATTTAACATTGTTGTTTTGATCAATTATAACAATTATGCTTATCTTTAAGAAAATTTATATATAGACTTCTGCCGGTCTGCGAAATCTTATCCTTATTTTTGCTGTCCGCGGCACCTTATCCTTATTTTTACCAGTCTGCAGGTGTGAAAAGGTTGAAGACCACTGCTATAAAATAATAATTTTGTATTGGATTATTAATTATATATGTTTGTGAGTAAAATTAGGTTAATTGTTTATTGATGATTTTTCTTAATCTGCAATGTCTGCAAGTGTTTATTATACAGCTATCAATTTTCAAATATTTAACTATCATGTCCTTCTTCATAACTTTTGAAGTATGTATCTATTTTGAAAAAAATCAAATTAATTTGAATTTATGTTGCATAGTTTAGATTCTCTGCTCTCTCTCTCTCTCTCTCTCTCTCTCTCTCTCTCTCTCTTTTTTTGGTAGAATGGTATCTCATACCATTTATAGTCTAAATGATTCTAAATTTTTTTCATATTTTTTAAATGATCACACTTTATTTGCTACTTTCTAAAGCATCTATTGTAAAATTTACTGTAATAAATTGTAACAATAATATAAAGCAAATTTATTTCATTATAATAACTGATTATTAGGAAACAATCAATTTAATCTATTTAAACAAAAGTACATATTTCTTCATTTTGTGATTTTATGGTTATATTTTATTAACTTTTTATACAAACATTGTGATAGATATTGAAACAATGCTTATAATAAAGACATCAAATATGAAATGATATTTATATAATACAAATATTCATATTAGGAGCAGTATGAGACATCTATTGTAGCATTTATGTGATTAAATCATATTGTAACCATTGTGGTTTAATTCTCTGTTGGCATTCATTTTGCAGAATGTTTATACATACAAATCAATTGATTTGTATGTACATGTACAATTTCTAAATATTATATATATATATTTAGGTTATTAATTTTTCTAAAAAAGCATGTAATTGCTATTATGTTTTAATTACAGAATTTTTCAAGAGTAAAAAAAAGTAATAGTATCATATATAATACTTACTATTAATTATAATCAAAACAGAATAAAATAACAATAAAAATATTATTAAAAAATCAATATTCTTCACTACAATCACAATTTTACCTTGTAAACAAATATTCTATCTCAAATGAAAGTTCTAACCAAAACCAACATAGATGTTTATGTTTATACATATAACTATCTACCATTCAAAGACAATTTTCAATGAACTTTAATATTATTCTCATTAAAATTTTTATTAATGTTAAGAATAATTGACATCCTTTAATCATAAATAGTTACATATTTGTATTTTTTTTTTCAAATATTTATTAAACAAGTACAGTGTTTACAGTGACAATTATGTTTACATGGTAAATTAAAAGGAAAGCTAGAATTACAAACATAAAGAAGAATTACATGATTATAAATAAATATAAGATAGTATTATTCTGGGCAAGAGGTAAAATTTTCACTTCAAATTATGTAATTGATTAATAAAAAAAAACAATGGTTCTGACAAAGAAAATTTTATAAATTTTGAATTTTCACAGATTTTTACTCTATTTTACATATAGGCCTAAAAAAATAACAGTTACCAATTGCTACAAACCTAATATCTTAACTGATAACTGAAACCATAATCTTGGACATTCACTATATAAAACACATTGCTTGATTTATGCAAAGTCAAACACTATTTGTTAAGCATGTCTAGTTTATCTTATTTAAAGAATAATGTAATCATCCTTTCATAAATCAAGTATTGTGTCTTATATAGTCATTGTTGCTGTTCACAATTTTAGAAAGCTATTAAAATACTATGTTGATAGCAATTTGTAGATACATTTTTGGGGGATGGAGGCTTCCCCCTATAGACATACTGCTGATTTTTTAAATAATAATAATAATAATAATAATAATAATAATAATAATAATAATAATAATAATAATAATAATAATAATAATAATAATAATAATAATAATAATAATAATAATAATAATAATAATAATAATAATAATAATAATAATAATAATAATAATAATAATAATAATAATAATAATAATAATAATAATAATGTAATGGGCAGCTGACATCTAATGTCCATCATCAAAGAGCATCACTGAACCAATAGTCTAGAAAATGTATAATTTACTGATCAGAATATCAAATTCAAGTGCCTACTCAGCTTTATCATCACTCCTATATCTAAAATCATCTCTAGATCACAGACAACAGAGATTCTTTGCAAAATAACAATTGGCAGAGCAGATAACAGTAAACAAAATGCTGGATAAATGTAACAATTAACAAAACAATACTTAACAATTAACAATTTGTATATAATTCAAGGGTAGAGTTAATTCAAACAGTGCATAGATTGACTATTAACCCTTTTAAATAAGTATGTAGTGTATATGAAAGCTGATAGTTTAAATTTCACTCCCCCTAAATATTACTTTTAGTACTATTAATAATCCCTGAAGTTTACAAAGACATGACAATTTAGTCAAACGTGTGCATATATATATATATCATAGTGGTATTAAGGAATCATGAAAACTCAAACAGTCTTCCTCAATATATATAATACACACAGACTATTAACAAATCAAAATCTATATGTAGTGCAATAGGCCTAACCACAAAAAATAACAAATAAAAGTAACAATAAGTAGGCCCACATAATCTGAGACTATATAGATAAGCATGGGTAAAAATGTCATTTTACCCAATGCAAAATTAATGTCCCTCAGCACCTCAATCAGGAACTCATGCAAAGAAAGGTCACTTTACCCAATGAAAAAATAGGACTAATACATATGATATAACTTGATTCACTCTATACAATGCAAGCACACTAACATATCTATTTTTTTTTACTTCCAGCCAATACAAAAATATGCATGTATGTATTTTAGAGGGTGATGTGCACATATTTAATGATAATTTTAAAATCTTCAACAGCATTGTTAATTATTAATAAAACTAGACACTATAAAAAAATCAATCTATTGTTTTTAACACTTTTCTTTTAAAATTTCTCATTAGAAGTAATTTGGATCACAATAAACAATCTCAACAGTGATCAAGGGAATAAAAAAAAAGATTTTTTTTTTCAAATAAACCTTTTTTAAAAAACTTTACAAGAGAAAAAAGATTAAACTTTAGGAAACCAATTAGTTTAGATTTCTAAATCTATCAAAATATATATATGTTTTAATATAATTTATGCATGGAATATATATTTTTAAAAAAAATTATATAACCAACCACAGTATAAATATGAATTAAACCCTTCAACCTATATAACACTGGATTACTGGCAAGTTCATAATAAAACAGTTCATAAAAAAGTTTTACCTTAAGTACAGAGAGGAGTGGCTAAAGAAATATTATTTTCCACAAAAGCTGCATTAGTTAAATGTATGTATGCAGAAATGTAGATAGTAGTTTCTGCACTTTCTTTCACTGTATCTTCGATCTGCTATAAGAGTTCATCCTGAAATTGCTTTATTAACATTGACAAATACATTTCTTTAAGGGTATTTTTGATTGTGCTAATTGGTGAATATTGTTGGCCAATCAGCAAGCAAGATTAAACATTTGAAAGCTAGAGGCTCATACTGGAGAATGAAGTTCATTTCATTTTTTTTATTATCACATAATTTTTACCACTGCCACTGGAAAAAGTTCTGGATGCCACATGATTAGCAGGCAAGGTGACACTCCAAATAAAAATAGAATGACAGTAAAATAGAATGTAGAAAATAGAAAAAAATTCTGAACTGCTCTTTTTTGTAGCACTAAAATTAGCCCTTTCATTTTCCAGGAATTTTGTTTAATTAATCATGCCAGTGATCACACTTTTAATTCAGATAAGCCAGTTATTATAGATTTACCATATTTTTAATTAGATCAATCTGAGGGGGGGGGGGGTTACACATACAAAATGTTAAAATCAGGAACAAAACTTAATTGATTCTCTTAAAAGTTTTTAATTAATAAAATGACCTAACTAATGATTGATAAAAAGTTTTAAGATTATGTATTGCTCCTGCAATGTAATTTTTTTACAGATTGATATTAATTTTAGTTACAAACTACATAATTTTTATTTTTTTTTACAACTAATAATAACATTGACCCACATAATAAGTGCAAATTTATTGATATATATATGTATGTATATATAATACAACATTTATATGAAAAAAACTTAAAAGCTGAAATTAATATTATACTTTGCCAACATAAATTATTTGTATATAGGTTAAATAATGAGTTAGCCAAGATCAATCTCATATATATATATTAACAGTATGAATGTAAGCATTCATCTGAAAGTAAAAAGTATGCATATTTAAAAATAAAACTATTTAAAGATATTACTTATTAAAGTAATTATTTTGTAATTTTGAAAGACCAAACAGATTTGGGCCTTTTGCTTTATTTATCTTATATATATATTACAAATAAAATGTCTGTTAATTAAAAACTTTTGTAATAACAATAAAAATAAATGTAATGGTAATTAACTATTATATACAGTCTTTCAATCTGCAGAAGTACTTTCAGTTAATTCCTTATTAACCAAAGTACTTCTGTGGATTTAATGTCTGCATATAATAATTAATTACCATTTAAATTTATTATTTTTATTGTTATATATATATATTAAAAAGTAGGTTTTCATAGACAAATGATATTTTATAAATCATGTTTTCAGGAGCAACTGTATTAATACAATAAAATTAAAATAAACTACCAGCATTTTGTCAAAATAACATCTATACTCAACTGGTTAAAAAACAGTAATAATAACAATAATATATATATATGGACATTTTAATGTTTCTATGAATTGTTATAATAATTAATAGAAATGAGGAGATAATATTCATTAAGTAGAGAAACTTTAACATTTGATATTACCAAGAAATTCTCAATTACTATTAATTGACAAGTTTCTAAGGTTAAGCAAGTTTTACTCATAAACCTATAATAGTTGTTTTGTTGGACATCTTTTGTTGAAGTAAATGATCCCAATAAAAAAAGCTATTATAGATTTATGAGTAAATCTTGCTTAGCCTCAGAAACTGTCAATTAATAGTTATTGAGAATTGTCAAGCATTGGTGGTTGAGAGGTCAGCAACGGCTGCTTTACAAGCAGTTATCCCAGGTTAGCGGGTTCACTTCCCGGCTGATGCTATGACACA
Source organism: Epiperipatus broadwayi (assembly GCA_028023455.1). NCBI lineage: Eukaryota > Metazoa > Onychophora > Udeonychophora > Euonychophora > Peripatidae > Epiperipatus > Epiperipatus broadwayi. Next base: position 49,751 of record JAQFVV010007322.1, on the reverse strand, counting down.
TGAAAAAAAAATAGTAATTCAGAATTTCTTGGTAATATAAAATGTTAATGTTTTTCTCTCTATTTAATGGCTATTGTCTAATTTCTATTAATTATATATAATATTTAAATACATGCATATATTGTCAATATTGAAGTTAGTGTAATTATAAAAAACTTGAACTCAAACTTTCAAAGTCCCTACATCTATCCAATGTATTTTATACAACTGATACACATGACTACATACATGTGAAAAAGATAAATGATTTCTAATATATGTATATGATGCTAAACTAGCACTCATCAGTTGTTCCAGTTCACCATCTCCTACACTTATATATAATTGGTGCTCAGTTTATATTAAGATAGCAAATCTTTAAACTTCAATGACAAGCTTCAATCTTCTCCACTCTCCAACTGTTCAGCCATCCATTTCATTGAAAATCTGAGGATGGCATGCTCAAAGCCCTTGTTAATGCCAATATTATTGTCATATCCGTGTTGACCTTAAGTCAATATGACCCCTCACACATAAGATCTAAATATGTCCATTTAATTATACAGAAAAGGAATGGGCAGAATACAGGCTAAATATATAATATTTAAGTATATGTATATTGTCTATATACTAAACTTAATGTAATTATAAAGGACTTGAACTTATAATATCAAGCCCCCTACATCTATCTAATCTATCTTATACAACTGATACACATGACCACTTACATGTGAAAAAAATAAATGATATTCAATATATGTATTTTGTGCTGAACCAGCCCTCATCAGTTGGGCCAGATCACTATCTTCCACACATATATACAATCAATGCATAGTTTATATTAAGATAGAAAATCTTTAAACTTTAATGGACACGCTTTCACTCTTCTGTATAATTAAATGGGCATATCAAAGTCCTATGTGTGAGGGGTCAGATTGACTTAAGGATAAGATGAGAATGACAATAATATTAGTATTAACAAGGGCTTTGAGCATTGCATCCTCAGATTTTTAATGAAAATGGATGGCTGAAGAATTGGAAAGTGGAGAAGATTGAAGCTTGTCTATAAGTTTAAAGATTTGCTACATTAATATAAACTAAGCACTGATTGTATATATGTGTGGGAGATAGTGATTTGGACCAACTGATGGGTGCTGGTTCAGCACAAAATACATATATTGGAGATCATTTATCTTTTTCACATATGTTGTCATGTGTATCAGTTGTATAAGACAGATTGGATAATTATATATATATTGTAATACAATATTTTAATGAATGTTTAGATGGAAATCTTGAATGTGGAGAGTTATCCATACAAAATAATGTAATTAGAAAGCACTTAATCTAGAACAACTGCCCTGGGCCAAGAATCAAAGTAAACAGAGACTGGTGTATCCATAAGATTTTTTGTGTGCATTAGTCTCTCAGTTTACTTTGACTCTTGGCTTGGGCAGTTGTTCTAGGTTAAATGCTTTCTAATTAAATTGATTTCAATTGATAACTCCACAAATTCAAGATTTGCATATATAAATATATTACCATACATATATATATATATAAATTGTAAATGATCTAAATAAATGTTACAGACAAATGTTTAAGAATTATTTTAGTTTCTATTTTTTAAGAAAACATAAAAACTGAAATATAAATTTAAAAAAGTTCCTTCACTGGCATCAAATTATCAATGAAAACAAATGATTATGGGAATATACTGGTCAAAATAAAATTAATAAAGCAGCACTAATGGATAACTTCCCTATTAAATGGAAAGGAAGTTGAAAACAAGATCAGTATTCATTATGCTATTATTGTACATTGTTATATAGTAACATCAAATTTCATCATAGTCTTCACAATGTTTTATTGGTAATAAGTGCAGTGGCATTTTTTCAGCCTTAATCAATAAGTTTTGCTGCAATTTTACATTGCATAGTTAACACAGTAATATTAATTTAAAATGTAGTACTTTTCACTGTTGTTTCTAAATGAAAGATGTAATTAAAATCTAAAGCTCTAAACTGCAAATTTTAACTTATAGATTAGGTAGGTTTTGTTAAATTATGTTAATAAAGGAAAAAAATATATACTGTATATTATTTTTAAAGCTAATTTTTGGTGTCAAAGATGTTTTATTAATTTGCATGATATTTTAAAAATATATTTGTATTTTATTATTGTTTTTTTTTTTTTATGAATTATAATTTTTAAAATGAAAAACAAAGTTAGATGTTTTAATTTTCCAAAATCAGTTAATTCTATTTAAATATTATTTTTATTACATATTGTAAAGGTCAAGGATGAGCTGAGAGATTACAAGATGGAAAGTATGTACATGGAGGCAAAGATTATTTTTATTGCATCCAAACCCGATTCATTTTTTTAAAAAAAATGTGAATAGGTTATCTGATATAAAAAAAACACTTTGCTACCAAAAAGAAAATATTTGCGATCTATTGTAGCTAACAAATTATTATTTTTAGATATCTGATCTTACCCAACCAGTAGAAATTTAAAAAAATGGTTAAATTAAAAATAAATAATTAATATATATATTGATAAATTCGCAATTAAATTTGATTCTTCAAAAATCGCAATATGCTTTTATTTTTGTTTGAGATAAACAAATGTTTTGACTACACGAATTTTTAAGAAAAAAAAATACATTTTGAAAAAAAAGTTTAAAAACTATAAAAAGAGAAAAATAAAATATTGAAAATGATCTAATCTTTATATAATTTAAAAACAACATTAACAATCATTTATATATAAATATTTACTATATGTAAATCAGCGGTATTAATAAATCTGTTATTATAATGATATATAAATACAGTATAGTATAATGGGTTTTTTTTAAACTTTTATTTCAAGAACGATAAAATCATTTTTCGGAAGTAATTATGTATAGCGACCTCTTTTAAATTTATATAAAACTAAAAATTACAAGATATTAATTCTTTTCTATTTTTATATTTAATTATATTAATTTTAGTATTTTTTTTTTTTTTGTTTAGTATTTTATAATAGTTTCGAACATAAAATACTTTATCATGAAATTATTTTAAAATAAAAATCTAACTCATAGTAACAACAACAAGAATAAAAGTAGTAGTAATAATAATAATGATAGTAATAAAATGTTTTATTGCTTTGGAATTCCTAAAAAGTTTGAGGTGTGAGCAAGAGAAGCGACGGAGTTGAGCCTTGATCCATGGACCGTGGCTTCAAATTCTTTCTCTCTACCACTGCACTGCACCATATAGGCATAAATTTTAATAAAAGATTGCTGCAGATGTTACAATGACTTTGGCCACTGCACTGTACTTTTTGGTAGGAAATGTTTAAATTTACACACAAATACACGCATACACACATATATAAGTAAAACTCATACAGAATACTAATACTGATTGAATTCTGTCTCACTTGTAAGGCTTTTTACAGTTATTGAAAAATAAGGCAGATCTAAAAAAAATAATGTGACTTTTGAATTTTAGGAGATTTAGCTATGCAAATTTATTTATAGTTTTATTACAAAAAAAATCAATGGAATTATCTGCACAATTTTTAATATATAATAGACAAATAAAAACTGTAGTTAGTTTACAGCAGGACAGTCATCTTGAACAATCAATTCATAAGCTGAATATAGCTTTTATTCATTTATTTATATATTGGTATATTTAAAAAAAGGGAAATGGCTCCTAAGCTTGGTTTATTATATATTATAAACAAGTTTTTATAAATACAGAAAAAAGTTGAAAGAGTATTTAGTTATAAAGATTTAAGAGTGTATTACTATTTTACAATATAGAATCAAATGTTTATGCCATTTGTTGCCATGTGCTTATGAAAATATCAAAAATCTTGAATAGTTATGCATAAAGACTGCTGTAAGTTATAACATAGATATAAAAACTAGGGATAAAATTTAATTAAAAAAAATTTATATTTTAAAACAAATAATAATAATAATAATAATAATAATAATAACTGCTTTAAATATATCATGCATAGCCTATATGGATGATGTAACCATTTTCCTCCCCTCTAAAAAGAACCTCCCCATATTACAAGAGATAATCAAGAATTATACCTCAAATTTTAATTTAAAAATTAACACAAATAAAACTGCTGCATGGTCAATATATACACAGGCAAGCACTGTACAGAGATGTTTAATGGTAAACCATCTGCTTTTCTTGGTTTCCCATTCTACCTTGGAACCAATGGAATGAGGCAAAAAATTCAAAATAAATTAAAAAAAGATGCTGAAAAAATCACAACCTCACTTGAAAAGTCATACCTGTCAATATATGCAAAGGTAGCACTATTTAATCAACTTATAATTACAAAAATTGCCTACTACACACCTATAATCAAATTTGCAAAAACATTCATATCCAAAATCTCATCAATCTGTAACAAACTATTATGGAAGAGAATGACAGTGGCAATCTCTTTAAAAAATCTGAGCAGACCACCACATAGCAATGGACTTGGACTCCATACAATCAATGTTTTTTACACACAGAAATCAGTAAATCTAATAACAGCAAGCATAAAAAGATATCCAGACCTCGAGTGTGTAATTAGTATAATACCCACAGACAGACCACTCCCTTCATATGGATATCTATCCACACTGATTGAAGAACTCAAGCCAATATACAACAAAATATCACTCAATAATGACAAGTATACATATTGGTACATTTATAATATACTAAACCCAAACCAGACACCTAATCTACATCCATCAGTTCTTGGGATAGACAACAGGCAACTACTGCAATAATTCAGAAAATGGTCATTAGAACCAAAATTATTTGATTTTCTACTTAAGCTTAATCTTAATGCTCTACCCACAACACATTTCCTCAGATTTCATAGATTCTACACAAATATAGACCCCATGTGTGGGCTATGTCATAGAGAAGAAGAGACACAAAATCATTTTCTTCATTCCTGCAGTGCACTAGAAACAATACATCACACAATGTTTACCACATACAGAAAGGCTATCATTTCAATTGATGAAATAATAAATACATTTAAAAAAGGCAACATCCCTGCTATTCGTGCAGCAACATATAGCCTTTATGCCTACTGGTGTACCAGATGCACTTTTGCACTTGCTAATAACCCTCGACACCACCCAGAAACATATTCAATAAAACTAGAACTGTTCAGAAAAAGAGACAGCATTCTAGCTTAACCAGATGTGTTTGCAGCCACATGGTCACACTTGAAACAAAGATCCAGTCTATAAAATATAAAGTCTAATATGATAGATGATGACATTTTCAACATCAGCTTTTTTTTCAACTTCAAAGAGATGCAAGCATAAACTGAACTAAATAGAAGACCAAATTTAAAAACAAGAAAGAAAGTATGCAGAATTGATAAAGACTTACATACTGAAAGTTGTTGTAATTTGTTTTGCATTTGTAACAAATCAATATAGTATTATATGTGACTCTGTAACTTTTTAGACTCAATAAAGTTTTGCTTTGAAACAACAACAACAACAATAATAATAATAATAATAATAATAATAATAATAATAATAATAATATGGAAGAGTGCGCATGCGCCAGCTGGTTTGATGATCGTAGATATCGGTAGGATATATTATATATTTCTAGTAATAATAAAACTAAAAAAAATTTTATTTAAAATAAACCGTATTGTCTCTAAGCAACCCAATATTCAGTATATATAGTTTTTTAAACTTAAGAAAACTCCTCCGACGAGGAATTTGTGTGCAAGCAATTTTTTTTTTACTTCATTATGGCGAACTCTTTGAACGCAGCAAGCATTTCTTATGCTGACGCAATCAAAGCATCCACTATAAAAGGAGATTTTCCTCAGAACGTGGGAAAAAATCAAGCTCCAGTTTCAAGATTTCGTCGTTCAACAATAAATGATCTAATGAAACTAGATGTGATTTCAGAATCTGACCCATTACCAGTTAACGTAATAGAAGAAGAGATCTGGACTAATGAGAGTCTATTAAAAATTTCTGAACGCTTTAATACGACCATCCCACGTGACCTGTTTATGTCGTTTAAACATTTCTTTACTGACCGGTCTGTTATCCTTGCAATTACAGATATAAATTGTTCGCTGTATAGATTTCCTAAGGATTTGCTATACGAAGAATTAAGCACAAATAATTTATGGGATTCTATATTGCGCATAGCAGATCACCCAAATTCTCGCTATCTTGCTATTGAATTCTATAGCGAAGAACAAAAAAACAAATTTGATAAAACAATTAAAACGTTAGGGAAATATGCTTTAGTAAAAGTTAACCAATATAGAGAAAATTTTATTACCGGCACAATCAAAAATACGTACTTTAACTATACAATAAATGACCTCAATAAATTAATGCAACCGTTCGGAGTTGTTGTTGCCTTTCAACCTATATATTTAAAAGGAACTCCGATACCGATCTATGGAAACAGTTATCATTTTAAAGTTAAATTAAATCAAAACGTAAATCCAAATGATATTCCCACTCTTATAACCGATCACGAAGCGACGCTACTCTTAATAATTCATGGACTTAAACCGCAATGTTTTCACTGCAAACAACGAGGGCATATTATAAATGCATGCCCAAAACTTAAATGTAAACACTGTGATATGAGAGCAACCTCAAGTCATCAATGTGGAAATGCGCCAGTAAATAACACAGATTTCACTCCTCAACCGATAAGTGAATCAACTACAATTTGCTATCAAAATAATCCAATTAATGACGATGTAACAGACGATCTATACACCACCAGAGAGCAATCAGTAAATGACGAAAGTGAATCAATTTTACCCGAAAATCAATCACGGAATGACGAGGATAAACCAGTGTTACAAGAAAATAGCCCATCTCAACAAGAATTATTAAAAAGTGATTGCCAAAATCACAAACAATCAAAAACACCCCTTAACAAAACTTCGCAAGATATTATAGACTATCTAGTGCCTTGCTTGCCACCTACAGACCCGAAAATAAATGACACTGCCAACCGAAAACCAGGCAGACCGCGAAGCAAACGTAGAAAAAATGCAGCAGTGCCTATTGATCTTAGTGAAGATGATATGCCCCAGACATTAGATCATAAAAAAAAAAATAAGAAAAGCAAATATGAGTTCAACGGATACCGAGTTTGAATACACTTCAGATGAAGACCTTAGCACCAATAAAAAAGCAAATGTGCAAAAATTATCACAGGAGGGAGGAAGTAGAACCTCCAGACATAAAAATTCTTTGTCATAATTTGTGCAAGATATCTAAACTATATAAAATTATAATCTAATTACTAAGATCAGGTGTGTTCTGTTTTTATTGAGTGAAACTATAATGAATATAAAAATAGCGTCATTAAACATCCGTGGATTAAACTCACCGGGAAAAAACTATCAATTAATAAAATGGCTTGAAATTATACAACCTCATTTGCTAGGGTTACTGGAAACAAAAATTTATAATAAATCTCAGATTAATCCATCTAACTATCTTAATAATCAAGGATACTCAGCATTCTCCCAAGCATCATTTTCACCCTCAGCAGGAACAGGAGTAGTGGTAATGAAAACCTGCCCCTTCTATTCATTCAAAATAATATATATAGATGCACACATATTAATTATAACACTATATGATAAAACAGTTACATTGAATGTAGCATTTGTTTATTTACCTCCAAATCACACAGTAATTAATAAAGTCATTCAAATTATAAATTCCAAAATAGCATCCTCATCACATCCATTAATTTTACTTGGTGATTTCAACATGTCATACAATGAGTTTGTCACAAAATGGTTGCACTTACTAGCCATACCACTCATGAGTGGAGAAGGCTATCTCCCACAGAATTCAGTAACATTTAATAATGGCAGGTTTTCATCATTAATTGACCTGGTCTTCTACTCACCAGTGTTACATCACATGATCAGCCTAACAATAAAAAACTCATCATTATCAGACCATTCTGCAATTATTGTTTCACTAAAGAATGATTTTATATACAGATCAATAACATCTATTGGAAACACAATTAGAGTGCTTCTTCCATGTCGAACCCCAGAATATTTATTCTCAGAAATATATATATATCTCTTCAAACTTCGAGACATTGAAATGGATCCAGTGCAAACATAGATTGCCTTTGTTAACATTATTTCATATACAATTGATGTCATAACAAGGGCTACCCCAGCCCCTTCAAGGCTTCTAGCTCTTGTAGATGAAACACACAAAAGAATCACAAACAGTACTACAAATAAACAAGGCTGTTCAAATGTGATTGCCCTGAAGAAACTTTATAAATCAGTCTCTGAAGAACTCAAAGAATACCTGGCAATTAAAAAAAGAAAACTCTTTTTGACACAGACACACACATGGTCCAGACACTATATTCGCTGGGCACTGGGACAAAAGCCATCAACTCGCATACCGACAGCAATTAAAATACAAGAAGATATAATTTCTGGTTACAACACGTTGCTACCCCTCTACACACATTTCAAATCCAAACTTCAAGAGAAGAAAAAATTCAGCCCTGCGCCATTTTTTCTCGGTGAGCCAGAAGAAAATATAGTATTTACTCCCAAAGACTTTATACAAAAATTAGCATCAACCCCAAACTCCAGTCACCCAGGAATGCATGGTATACCTTGCTTTGTATTCAAGCATTTAGAAAATTTTACTGCTCAGTATCTGTGTAATCTAGCAAACTTTCTAACAAAAAAGATCCATCATATACATGGATTATACCCTATTTTACTAGTACCATTTATCAAAACACATGAAAAAATAACCACACTAAACAATCTAAGGCCCATATCAATGAGCCCTCTGGGTATCAAACTGCTGGAGTCAATCATTAAAGACAAAATAGAACCCTATATCATACCTATACTATCTAAAATGCAGTTTGCTAAGAAAGGCTCGTCTACAATGCAAGCAGCCTTTCTATTCAAAACAGTTATTGATTCTGTCAGAAATAATAAAAAATATAGTCCAGTTGTAATCCAACTGGATATAAAATCAGCATTTGATATGATTCCAATTGAACTCCTTGTTGAAGCATTAGCAGACACAACAATACCAAGATCCTTAATATATTTAGTAACCAATCTTCTATTAAGTCGAGAAATACATATTACACTTAATGGTAAGAATTCCCCCTCTTTTGTACCTTACTGTTCAATTCCACAAGGTTCACCACTAAGTGCTCTTTTTTTTACTTTCTATATCAATCCCTTACTGAATATGATAGAAAAAGAATTATCAGGCATATACATACCTGGTCTAAAAGCAAACATCTCCTGTATTGCCTACATGGATGATGTCTCGATTTTTTTAACTTCTAAAAAACAGATCCCAACTCTATTGAAAATTCTTAATTCATACACTAATAAATACAAGCTGGAGTTTAACATGGATAAATCTTCTGCATGGTCAATATATACAGGACAATTTCACACACAACATTTTAAAGGAAAACCCAGCTCTTTTGTGGATTCCCCTTCTATTTGAGCAATCTAGAAATGTGTCGACAAATACAAGACAAAATTAAAAATAAAATAGAAAATATAATTGATTCACTTTCAAAATCTTACCTTTCACTGTATTCAAAAGTGTCCCTGTTTAATCTATTAATTATGACTCGAATCACATACTATTCTCCAATAATACTATACACTAAATCTTTTACTAGTAAAATAAACTCGTTATGTAGAAAGTTGCTGTGGGGAAAAAAGATTGTTTCGGTTTCACTAAAACGTATTCAAGCTCCTCTAATACAAAATGGTTTAGGACTACATTCAATACATATTTTTAACATTCAAAAGACATTAAATCTCATTTCTGCATGTACTTATTTATTTCCATACATGAAAGTGTTCTTCAAGATTACCCCAACAGATAAACCACCACCAAACAATGGATATTGGAAAACCTTGCTTACACCAATTCTTAACATTCCAAACATTATTTTTTCACCACCGCAAGATAAATTTAAATATTGGGATGTATACCAGATAATTTGCTCTCCCCTAAATGATAAAAAACCAATTTTAAACATTAATAATAGACAACTAACCCGAAAATTTAAATTCTGGTCATTAGAACCCAAATATTATGATTTTCTACTCAAATTAAATCTTGAAGCATTGCCAACATTACACTTTTGTAGATATAGAAGGCATTACGTAAATACAGAAGACATATGCTGGTTGTGTCATAGAGAAACTGAGACACAAGAACATTTTCTTTTTACCTGCCCAGTATTTGATAATATTCGTTCATCCATACCATCATTGTACAAACAAAGAAATTGTGACATTCAAATTCTTTTACAATCATTTATTAAGGGTAGCTACCCACATATTCGAGCAAGTACTTTTATATTGTTTTCACTATGGTGTACAAGATGCTCCTTCATGTACAACAATAATCCAAGAAGACATCCAAACACATTCTGGAACAAAATGGAACAGCTCCGCTTAAGGGATGAAAAAATTGTATCCCAAAAGATGTACACAGCCACTTGGTCAATATTACAACAGCGCTCAAAATTATAGAGAGAAAAAAAAAGACTAACAAAAAACAGAACGAAGAACTTTACAAGTGCACAAAACTAATTGGATGTATATATTTTAAAGAAAATAATGTAAACTCAAATTTGTAAACCACATGCATATCCTTTGTCTTTGTTAACCCCCCCCCCCAATTACAATTTTCAACTTATTTATACTGACTTCAATTCATCTGCATGTGGTAAAATAGTTATAAATGTAACCCTTTCTTGTTATATTCAATAAAGTCCTTTTGAAAGATAATAATAATAATAATAATAATAATAATAATAATAATAATAATAATAATAATAATAATAATAATAATAATAATAATAATAATAATAATAATAATAATAATAATAATAATAATAATAATAATAATAATAATAATAATAATAATAATAATAATAATAATAATAATAATAATAATAATAATAATAATAATAATAATAATAATAATAATAATAATAATATAGTTATGGATAATACATTGAAGTAATAAATTGTTAGATCTCATCTATATATATATCTGTGCCATATTGCACTGTAGTGTACTTAAACATATACATATAAATATTTTCATAATGCTATTTATGCATTGCTAAAATAGAATAATTTAGCCCTATCAATTTAATGCAAGGACTAATATTATAATTGGAATATTTTTTGTTACTATATATGTGTTTCTGTGCAGATGTATGTTTATTTATAACTATGCATAATTAATATATATCTAAAACCATAACTTGTATATTTATTGTTTGGCTTTCACTTTATTGAAATTATCTGAAATATATTTTTGTTTGGGAGAATATTTATATTATACCATTAAATATTTATATTATACCATTAAATTAATTTATTATTGTTATTATTCCTATTTGATTTATATGATTATTAATCTTTATTTTAAATTATTTCAGTAAAAAGATTGATATGTATATAAATATATTAAATGACTCCACATGGTTAAGAAGTTTTGAATTGTCCTTTGTGAAATAAATATATTAATGTATTAGAGTCTATATTTCAAAATAGGCCAGCCTCAAAATTATTTTCCTATATATATATATATATGTTTAGCAGAATTGTCAGCTAAAAGAAGTTATGATGACTAGTTTATTTATAACCAGTACACTTATAACATCAGATGACCAAGAGTTGATGTTTATCTTAATGATCGTAGTATTTGGTTAGCATTCATATATCTTATAATTATATGCTTTTTGATAAAGTACCCTCACATATATATATATATTAACTTAATATATGCTTACTAGTAATTGTGCATCAGATATTATATAATATTTTTATTTCTTACATCTTATTTGTATTTTGTTAGAAATAGCTGCCCACAAGAGGCAAGCTGATTATGTGCTGCTAATGATGAACTATAACCTTTAATTTTTTTTTACAATATATATAGAAATCAGGAAATAATATCCATTAAATAGAAAAAAAACTCATTTCTATCAATTATTATAATAACAATCCATAGGAACATTTAATTCAATTTATTGTAACTTGCCAATTTAAATGGATGACCACCTAATGTTGGTCATCCAAACTGTAACCTAGAACAAATGGATGATCAGTTTAAATTGTATTGAATAGAATGACCATCAGACAATAGACTATACCCTGAAAGATATACAGCTAAGTAATAATCAGCTAATAATATTATCATCATCCGACTAAGCTTAGTGGGTTAAATACTCATAATTGATTAGCTATTGAGACATGTACCACAATAATGAGAGCTACAATAATTAAAGGTGTGGATTATCATGTTTAAATGAATAAAAAATAAATGAATAATAAACTAAGAGGAGAAGAAGCCTCAATTCACTCTTGTACAATAATTTTAATTAAACACATTTCCCAATATTAAAAAATACATCTCACAAGTAGTAAGGTTACAATACATGTCATCTGTAATAATAAAATAATCTTTTTATTATTTTCACCTCCAAAATATCTTATAACAAACATTAATCATCAATTAAATATTATTCTCATGATCCAATCTGAAATAATCCTTATAATGTAAGAGTTAATGTATTTCATTCTCTTATAATTAATAAAATTTAATCTGTGGATGCCATTTTGCTGATATTTAGCAAAATAAATGTGTTCTGAATAATTATATAAATAATATGTGATAATCTCAGGGTTCTTATTATAATAATCTCAAGTATGACAGATTCTATCATGTTGTTGAATAACTGAATGACATCCCAGTAGACTATAGGAGACATACACTTCACCTTTAAACTAATGAATCCTAATATACCATATGATAATAATATTAATTAAAGAAACATTTACTGTAACTGCCAAATGCATGAAACAATACAATTTTTAAGAATACGGTCTTCATCTAGAATGACATTTGAATATCCAGAATAAAAAGAGTCTTATATGCCATTCTGATACCCATCAACAACATAATTTTTAATTTATCTTAATAAATAATATAATTCTCACTTATATAATAAATCTATTATTATAAAGCACTGAAAATCTTGAAATTTTTAGAATGGAAGTTGAACTCTGATAATGTGTTATGACTAAATATTATAAATCACCACACACTCACACATTAGTAAGCATTTTAAAAAATTTAAAAACTTAAGTGAATCACTTAAGTTTAGAGTGTATTTGTATAAATACAACAATTTTCACTGACCATGCCAAATCAGGGCTTGAGTCTATTGCGTTCCCGATGTTGTAATCAAATTTTGAATTGTACATATCTATTCAACTTATCATAGAAGAAAGACAGTGTCTCATTTTTAACCACCCATGATAAGACAAACATGGCTTATAAATGTAAATCTATTATTATAAAGTGCTAAAAATCTTGAAATTATTGGATCAGAAGTCAAACTTCGATAATGTGTCATTACTTTAAATATTATAAATCTCCATGCACTCACATGTCAGTAAGAGTTTATAAAACTTAAATCAATCACTTAAGTTTAGAGTGCATTTCTACAAATACACTGACTTTCACTGATTTAGCAAGGTCAACAAAAGTTGGTGTATTTATAGAAACACACTCTAAAGTTAAATGATTCACTTAAGTTTTTTAAACATTTTACTGATGTGTGAGTGCATGGAGATTTATAATATTTCTGACTTTATAATTCCAAGATTTTCAACACTTTATAATAATAGATTTACATTTATAAGTAGTGTTTGGCTGATTATGGTTGGTTAAAAATGAGACACTGTCTTTTTCCTGTGATAGGTTAAATAGATTTGTACAATTCAAAATTTGATTATAACATCAGGAACACAATAGACTCAAGCCCTGATTTAGCATGGCCAATGTAAGTTGGTGTATTTATAGAAATGCACTCTAAATTTAAGTGATTCACTTAAGTTTTTTAAACTTTTACTGATGTGTGAGTGTGCGGAGATTTATAATATTTAAAGTAATATTGCATTATCGGAGTTCGACTTCCGATCTAATAATTTCAAGATTTTCAGCACTTTATAATAATACATTTACATTTATAAGTCATGTTTGTCTGATAAAGAATGGTTAAAAATAATACAGTGTCTTTCTCCTGCTAGAGCTTAAATAGATTTGTACAATTCAAAATTTGATTATATCATCAGGCACACAATAGATTCAATTCCTGATTTGGCATGGTCAGTGTAAGTTAGTGTATTCTGACGTGTGAGTGCACAGAGATTAATAATATTTAAAGTAATAGTGCATTATAGGAGTTCAACATCCGATCTAATAACTTGTATAATAATTAAATAATATGCAGTCTTTGAATGAAATTCAATTTACAATGAATAAAATAAATAGTTTTATTTCAAATGCAATTTGAACATTTGTAATCATTAGCCTTATGAAATTTTCACTCTTCAATTTGGTTCTGTGTTTTAAATGAATTGTGTATCTGATTTTATACTCAATTTGTGTACCAAGATTTGATTTTAAAAATTTATATAATAGGATTAATTATGATTTAAGACACCATATAGACAGAGACTGGAATTTAATAACAAAAGTGTACTTTTATTATAACAACATTAATTCTATCTTATACAAACCAAAATTTAAACAACAGATTTCCATTAGAGTCTTCTGCAAATATAAGCACTTGTTACATAAGTTGCACTACTTTAAAAAATAATTAAAATAACTTTCTATTCATTGTAAATTCAGACATCATTTAAAAATTTTGGATAGTTTTGTAAATTACAACTTTAACTTTTGGATAGCATTATTTATTTTTTTTAAAACATTTTATTTTAAAATATATGCAGCTCTAACATATTCCTTTATTTCTCTAATAATTTTGACACTATGCTAAAATTATCACAATCATTTGCTAAAATAATTTAAATATCTGGAATATAATTATCCATGTCCAGCTATTAATTATTGCTAGGTATATTTACTTAATAATCACTAAAACTATATGACATTGTGCTAATATAACTAAGAATTTGACCTTTTCATAGTACCTGCTAAGAAATATTAGCAGATTGTAACTATAATCCTAGATATTATCAAAAGAAACAGCAAAGAAATGCTATCAAGCACCATTATTAACTAATAGCGAAATAGTAAACCTTTCAGAAGCTACGTGTACACAATATTCTGATTTACCCATGTCCACATAAACAATTACGTAAGCACTTAACCATACATGAGGGTACAATGAGCATTTTCATATGTGGCTTTAAACTGCTCTAAATCCACAAATTTTTACATAATTGTAGTGAATTTACGGTCATTTTACTGTAGCTTCTCCTTAAAGGAAGTCAAGAATCTCTCGGCAATTATGTCCAGAGAAACCTGTTAACTACTTTATTTTACATTCCACAGTGTAAGTTTTTCCATATTCTGCTCCATCCCATTTACACAACATAATCTTTGTCAACTCTATGGCCTTTATATCTAAATCCCCTTATCTTTTCCCAAAACCCAACATAAAAACCAATAATCCACTTTCTGTATAATCACTTTTTTATATTTATTCTTCCATAACTTCATTATATGTGCCCTTTCTGTTTTCAAGCATTTATGTGATGTGATCTGTTGTATTGTGGCTTCTATTTAAATGAAGTCAAGAATATCTCAGCAATTATACCCAGATGAACCTGTTAGCCACTTTATTTTCCATTCTCCACTCTAAATTTTCCCATATTCTGCTCCATCCCATTTCCACAACATAATTATAACCTTTATATATAAATCCCCTTTATCTTTTCCCAAACCCAGCATAAAAACCAATAATTCACTTTCTGTATAATCACTTTTTTATATTTATTCTTCCATAACTTCATTATATGTACCCTTTCTGTTTTCAAGCATTTACATTCAATTAACAAATGCCTAATATTTTCTTTTCCTTCCTTAAATAATTTACAAAATAAATCATCCATTTTTCCCCATTTACATGTATATTCTCTTGTAGCTAAAGACCCTGTTCGAGCCTTAAATAATAAACTACTTTCCTTACTATTATCATATATTAACTCACACCTAATATTCTGTTTATTCCTATATATATTTAAACTCTTTTTACTCTCCATACTATTTCTCTATCTCTCTAACTCCCTATTCCTTATTAATAAATCTATTCTTTTATCCCATTCCTTACTACTACAACACTCAACAATCCTCTTAACACAATTATCCCATCTTTTGTACAAATATACTGATATAAATTCTTTATCCAAATCTTTTGCATACCACATTACCTTTCTCACCCATCTTGTTACCTACCCTTTATTCATAACCCAATTAAATACTATTTTAGCTATTTTTTTATTATCCATAAACTACAATCTACCAAACATTTTCATTTTACTTTTTGCATCTCTCATATGAAAACTTGACCATCCCATTTCTCCTTGAATTGCCTCTTTTGCTGTCCATACACCTGCATCAAATGCAGGTCTTCCTATGTCCCTTTGAACTTTTTCTAAGTAATTTAATACCTCTTTACTAACATATAATGCATCATTACCATATGTTAACCCTGCTACTGCAACTCCTTTCCATATAATTCTAACTACATCATATTTATTATATGAAAACACTGTTAATTTCTTTATCAATCTCTTTCTTTTCTTTGCTACATTTATCAATTTTTTCTCCCATTCATCCAAATAATTTTTCTGATTACTTAAAATAATTCCCAAATAACTATATCTATTCACCACACTTAACTTAATATCTCTCAATAAAAATTCTACATCTTCTCTTTCCCCAGTATTAACCATCATTATATTTGATTTTTCTTCATTAAATTTAATCCCCATCTCTTTATAAACCCTTGCACATGTCCTCAACATAACTTCCATATCTTCTCTTCTTTCTGCACACAAAAATATATGCACACAAAAAAAAGACCTGACAAAATATATACTCCCTTACTACCTATTAATGGTATCTCTATCCCTCTTCCTAATCTTTCTATTGCTCTTTCCATTTCATTGAAATACAACACAAACAAAATAGGTGACATAGGGCATCCTTACCTTAGCCCCACCCCATTTTTAACTTTAACTGATTCTATATTCCTTAATTGATATATATATATAATAATTATTTTCATATAATTTCTTAATAATATCTATTAAAGCTTCATCTATTCCCAAATTTGCTAAACTTATCCATAATCTATTTCTATCTACTCTACCATATGCCTTCTCTATATCAATAAAACTCATATATAACTGTTTATCTAAATTCCTACTCATATCCATAATTTGTGTAACTACAAATAAACTATCTCCTATATGCCTATCTAATATAAAACCTCCTTGCATTTCCCCCACTACATTATTCCCTTCCATCCATTTTACAACTCTTCTAGCCACCATATATAAGAAAACTTTATATAAAACTGATGTTACCACTATTGGTCTATAATTATTCAACTTTCTATGATCCTTACCCTTTCCTTTAAATAATAATCTTACTCTTGTATTACTTCAACTACTTGGGAAAACTCTATTCTGTGCCATTTTATTAAAACAAGATAATAACTTTACTTTTGCCCTATATCCTAAATTCATTACCATCTCTGCTGCCATCTCTAGAATTATTTTACAAGTAAAAAGTCAATAATATTTAAATTTAAGGCACTGATTGATTGTTTGTCATTTTCAAAAAAGGGAGCACTTGTCAATGATTTTGACAGCTCTAAGTTCTTTGTTTTGATTTTCAAAATGAAAAGGTATATTTTAGAGCATTTTTTTTGTATTTTTTACATATCAAATTATTTTGATAAAATATGCTGAAAATATAATTATTTTAAAAGAATAGTTAAGATTTTAGTAAAAATTCTTCACTTTTACACAAATTTAAATTGAGAAAGAAATCAATGACTTAGTCTGCATTTTCTAATAGGATATAAAACATTCATTTTATGTTTTCCTATTATATTACTTATTTCAGTCATCCATCTCACATGTGGTTTCTTTCTGGATCTTTTACAATTTCTTGGAATCCACTTTAAGATTTCAATTGTTCAGCTATTATTACTGCTTCAAGAAATATGTCCAACCCAACTCCACTTCTTATAATTCTTTCAAAGATATTAGTAACACCTGTTTGTTCTCTTTTCCATATATTGTATTTTTGATCTCCTTTTGTTACTCTTAACATGCACCTCTCCATACTTTTTTGAATGATCTGTTGTCTTTGTATTGCTCTTCTATTAAGTGTCCATGTCTCAGATCCATAAGAACTGGTAAAACACATTTATTAAAAACTTTCATTTTCAAACACAGGCATATTCCTTTTAACATTAAGTTATTCTAACAAAAGCACCCCAACCAAGTTTAATTCTATGATTAATTTAGTTGATTATGTTTCCATCTGTAGAAATAATATAACCACAATATTTGTTAACTTTTTCTAACTCACCACAACCAATCTTTATTTTCATCTTTTGAGAAAATCCACTAAACATTACTTTAGTCTTTTTAACATGTGCTTTTGGTCCTAGTTTATTACTTTCATCTGATAACTCTTGTAAAATTTCTTGAAGATCTAAAGCATTATTTGCAAGAACAATTACATCATCTACAAAACCTAAATAATTTAAATCTCAATTTACTTTTACTCCTTTAGCTTTCCGTTTTAATCTTCAAAATATTCCTTACAACCCTGCTGTAAAAAGATTTGGAGATTGTAGTCACCATGTCATATATCCTTCTCAATGTTAATCTTTCTAGTATAATTATGTCATCTAATTATTGCTGTTGTATTTTTATAAATATTTTTCAGAATAGAACTATATCCTGGGTCTATACCATAATGATCCAATGTTTTAGTCACTGAAGAAAAGCTTATAGAATCAACTGCCTTTTCATAATTTACAAATCCAAAACATAATGGAAATTCATATTCATTGACTGTTTCTATAACTTCTGTCAATACTTGGGTATGATCTACTGTATTACAACTAGTTTCCAGCTTGTTCTTTTAGTTTGTTGAAATCGAATGTGCTCTGTAGACGAGCTGCAATTATCTTGGTAAAAATTTTGTATAAAACTGATAAAAGGCCAATAGATCTTCTTTATCACCTTTTAAAAATATTAATCTTAATACTGCATTCTTCTCATCATCTGGAACATTTTTATCATTTAGATATTTTGTATATAGCTTTGCTAAAAAAAATTCTATTTCTTTACTTGCTGCTTTTAATATATTGATTATATTTCCATCATTACCTGAAGCTTTTCTCTTTTTCTTAAATTTAATTCCATGTCATGTCTCACTTCTTCATGTAAAATACTGGGCAATTCAGAAGATATAATAGAAATAGGAAGTACTTGTTCTTTATTACTGTATAATTCTTGATAGAACTCTTCTACATATTTCATGATGTCATCCTTTTTTTGGTAATAGTTCCATCTTTTTTTTCTTATTGCAAATATTAAGTTTTCAACCAATACCAAAGTGTTGTGTTACACTCTTGAGACTTTTATTTTCTTCTACAGATTTCTGTTCGAGTTCACACTTGAACTTTTTATATCATTGTCAACTCTTTTATGCACCATTTTACAAAATTCCAGATATTTAATCCTTCTTCATGCATCACTTTTATGTATCTTCATATTCCTTCTTTTTTTCATAAATTCTCTAGTCTCAATAAAAAATTTATTGGTCAATTGCTGCTTTTTTCTATCAGCTATTTTTTGTTGTAGTTTTTAAAAGTGTATCAGTTATTTTTCTATTAATTTTATTCAAATCTGAATCATATTTAAAATCTACTAATACTTTAAACAATTTGCAAGTTCCAATTTCAACTCATTAGAATGTTTCAGAAGATTAGGAATATCAACTGTAAATATTGTTTTTTATAAAATAATTTTCTCTCTCTCTAGTTTTGTATTAACATGTATTTTATATCTTACTAATCGATGATAACTTCCTTTGTTGAATTTATTAAGAACATTACAGTCTTGTAATATATATTTTCTGTTAGTCAAAATATAATCCAATTCTGCTGTACCTTTATTTGGATGCTTCCATGTCCATTTCCTTTTAACATTTTTCTCAAAAACAAAAGACTTCATAATATAATTTTTTTCTTTTTCTGCAAACTATACAATCTATGTCTTCTCTTATTTCTAATATCATAACCAAATTTACCTACATTACTTTCATCTTTCATTTGTTTACCAATTCTATCATTAAAGTTTCCCATAATAATTTTAAAATGTCTTTTAGTTAGGTCAAAAGCCTTTTGTATATCCATATAAAAATCTTCTACTACTTTATCATGATGAAGACTTGTTTGAGCATAAACCTGAATTATCTGCATTTGGTATCTGCTATTAAGTTGATAACTAATTTTGCCACTCTTTCTGATACACAATCAATTTCCACAATGTTGTTCTTCCATTTTTATGTATAATGAATTCTACTCCACTTGTACTAGCATTATTTGTGCCTTTGAAGTAGAGTACTTGTCTACATTTGAAATCAATTGTCTCTCCACCTTTTCTTCTAACTTCACAAAGTCCAATAATGTCCAATTTAATTTAAGACTCCAATTCTCACAACCTGCCTTCACTTGAAAGTGATCTGCAGTTGTAAGTATCTAAATATAAAGTCTTCATCAAATGGAAACCTGGGTTCACAATCAAAGGACTCTTATTACCCTCTGCCTTCCTCCACCAATTACTGCCTTGGCTGGTGATTTTAAGCCTCTGGGGATAAGGATCACGATTTATTTTTGTCTGTCATGATTGTATATTTCTATTATATTTTTTTTATTCTTATACACATTCATTCTGCCTTATTAGACAACTGAAAAGAAAGACCAAGATGTTACTTGATCTTAAACTCAAAGGTTAAAAAGCCAATAAACTTAGCATGCTGGCATTGAGCAGACCATCCATGTTTGTATACTATTTGAATAGCTGCAATAACAAGAACAAATGGAGTGGACACTAGAAATCTTCTGAGGAATCAAAGGGTCTCCTTTCAGTTAACAACAAACTCTTTTTGCAGCCATAAGTGTTAAACATGTAGTAATTTTGTTTTGTTTTTAATAAAATTATATCTATAATTATTAATATTCAGCCTTTTGTATAGGCATAGGATCTCCCTACAAAGAAAAGTTCAACATTGTACATGCAATATCAAATTCAAATTTGACCATGGGCTCAATGAAGTCATAATGCTTCTCTGTTCAAATGTCATCTTTTCCAGAAATATTTTAAATAGAAATAAAGCTTCTAGGTCTAATGTAGGATTATACCTGGCATTGAACAAGAATAATTGAATAAACAATATGTGATCTTCATCAATTGGTCACTGTTTTAGCAAAATACCAATAATAAAATATTCCATAATTGATTGCATTTAGAAATCTATCAATTATATTTATTATATTATCTATTTATCTTTCTATTTACTTATCTCCTATCTACCTATCCATTTATATATCTTTTTATGTAACAGTAAACTCCAAAAATAAAAAAATTAAAGAGAAAAAAATACTACTCTAAAAATGAGTTTTACAATGTCTATGCATATCAATCTGTAAACAACAAATATATCCATATACAAAATGCACTGATCCATTTTTTTGTTTACTTAATATTTTAAAATTTTGTCTGAATTTTCCCAATAGAAAACTGTTCTTTATGAAATACTTCAACACCATTTCTAATTGTCTTTCTCCAAAGAATTCCATTCGCTGCCATTTCTTTCCAGTGAAAATATTTAACATTGTCTTTTTTTAGAATATCTTTGATATAAATCTTATAATACAGGCAGTCTATCTTTTCTACAAATCCATTGTCACATTTGTTATAAAACAATGGCTTATAAAATCTTCCATCATTCATCCATTTTACATGTCTATTTCATCTGAAAGTATGATCTTACAATAGCGTATTCAATAATATCACATCCAACAAACTGAAAAACACATTGATTGGGTTTGCATTCTTGTCTTTTACAGAACATCATTAAATGAATTGTTTCTAATGTCTTTATATTGGACTGATAGTATATCA
The DNA here is from genome assembly GCA_028023455.1 of Epiperipatus broadwayi. Lineage (NCBI taxonomy): Eukaryota > Metazoa > Onychophora > Udeonychophora > Euonychophora > Peripatidae > Epiperipatus > Epiperipatus broadwayi. Next base: position 27,650 of record JAQFVV010007322.1, on the reverse strand, counting down.
AAATTTCACAACCATGTAATAAAATTAGGTAAAGTAACATCTTTATAGCCAGCTAAAATAATATCATTAGTTATTTCCCTAAGACAAAAAAAATTAATCTTTTAACTTGTTAAAAGTAGCAACACATGGGAATCTGTGTTGATTTCAACATCTAAGTCCACCTTTTCTACTTATAAAACTACCAAGATGCTTAAATTAGTTTGCAATCTCAAGTTGATAATCATCTAAATTTAAAGTTGCTGAGGATTTTTCTTTGTCACTTGCTGATAAAGAACTTGGATTTTTGTCAATGTGTTGGTGGCCTAGTGGTTAGCATAGCTACCTTCCAAGCAGCTGACCCGGTTTCACTTCATAACCACGACGCATTTGATATATATATATATATAAAGAATTAGGATTTAATTAATACACTGAAATTTTTATAAGTTGCATTCAAACTATTAAGAAAATTATGTAAATTGTCTTTTGATCTGGCAAAAGCAGCACAATTATCAGAATACTGTAAATTCAGAATCCAAAACTAAGTTCTTGTTTTTAGTCGATTACAATTAAAAATTCCACCATCAAATCTGTTTCATGTTTTGATTCCTGTCTGATTACGATACTTATAAACAATAACAAAGATCACCAAAGATCACTGTCCTAACAATTGAAGACAATGTTGGAGCAAAAACCATATCCTTATTTACCATCAGGTTTAATTTCAAATGCCTCAGATTTTTTATCTGTAACAATATTTTCTCTCATCCCATTGTATAGAAACTATATAATAGGAATATATTTTGGTTGTAAACCAATTCAATTTAAACAATGCCCTAGACTGGTCCTATTAATTGTATCAAATTATTTTACCAAATCTATAAAAGGCAATATATGAGACGTCATTTTCTTTCCGATACTTTTTTAAAATTTGCCTGAAAAAAAAACAAAACAAAACATATCTATTGTGCTTTTTTATTCCCTGAAACCCTATTAAGCTTCTGGTAATTATTCATCTAATTACATTTTGAGTGTGTGTGTACATGTTTATGATAACATATACAATTCATTTATATTTTCTAAAAGTATTATTAATATTTTTGTTGGAAATAATCTCTAAGAATATTGATATTAATTTTCTTAAGTAATAGAGTGTTTGAAAAAGAAACAAGGGTTATCGTTTTAAGTAGATTAAATCTTTATAAGGCTCAGTTACTAAAACAACAGACATTTCTTTAATGGTTTAAAATGCTCAAAAGCTATGCGTGTTAAAAAAAAAAAGCTACTTACCCTCTGGCAATATTTTTAATCGATTTAGTTCATTTTTGTGATGAAACCTCATCTTATTATCTTCAGGGCGTATTATGTTTTTTAATGATTCCAATTGAAATTTAGTGTTTCAAAACATGGACAAGTAGAAGACAGAAGAATGGAGAGAGAAAGAAATAGAGAGAAAAGGTTTTTCAGATTACAGAATTAAAAATATATGTCACATATTGTAGAGGTTCAAACATTTATTTTTATTTAAGTGAACGTTATTGATGGATGGTATTATTTTAGTTTAAAGAAAAGCTTTGGATTATCACAAACTGTTCAAACAAGCGATTTTACATTAATTAGTTCCTGTTTCAAATGACAATTTTATTATTCACTAAACAAACCTTAATAAATTATTAAAGAGGCGGGAATTTCTCAAGGTAAACTTGTTTGGATCAACCACTATTAAGCGTTTAACAGCAACGTGACATTGAAAAACAATTCGACATATTTCATGGAACATTAAATGATTGTTTGTAGTTTTTTGGCAACCTGCAAAAATTAAATCATTTTTGACACTAATGTATACTATGATTGCAAACTTATTTCATTAAATGAAAGTTCAAGCGATGTACCACTATAATAATGAATGAAAAGTATGATTGATGACTGTAAGGATATGATCTTATGTCACTTTGATTATAATATATCTTAATAGTTTATTTTCACTTTTTAAAAATATATCTATAAAAATATAATTTAAAATAAGTGAAGGGAAAATAAAACAATGCGATTGTTAAAATTTAATCACTGAGGTGGATTTATAATTTTTAATTTATATAAGCTTTAAATTTATCTTGATATCTTAGTTCCGTGGGGTGCAAACCATTCTACACTTGCTATCCCTATACTCAGACTGAAATTTTACGCGACCCATTATATGTTGTTTCCATTCTATTATAAGCCTATAAGAATAGTAATAATAAAAGTAGTTTCACCACATATAAATACAATATATATATATATCTTTATATTATATTGCAATACATAAGATTTGATATAAGATCTTTGAAAAAACTGCATATTAACAAAACATGTATTAATAAATACTTGATTCTTAGTAGTTAGCCTGTTTTAAAAATGTGTGCATTCAATAACGTGATACCATGTATCAATGCTAGGAGAACATTAGCACGAAGAACAAAGCTTTGAGACTGAACAAGAGAAATGAGATCATTATAAGCCAAGTGCTTTTTATACAAAGGGGTTGGAATATAAAGAAGGAGGTGTTTAAACACAAAAATATTAAGACACACAATAATGCGTTGAGCAGTTTTCCCGTATTTTTAATAGTGTTTAGTTTTGTTTTTTTTTTTTCAATTAAAAATTTATTATCCAATATGAGAACTTCTCAAAATTTTCACGACCTCCAACAATTTTTCTGCGACTTCTTGAGCAGTTGTGACCCACAGTTTGCGCAAATTGTCTTAGTTAAATAAAATAAAAATATTCGAGTACAAATCTTAATTTAAAATAATAAATAAATTGGTTTCAAAGAGATATGTAATAATTTTAAACTTAATAAAGAACAATTAAATAAAATTTCATAATTTGGAAAATGATCATTGTGAATAAACTCGTATAAAACTAGGACATTTATAAAACAAATTTTTAATAGCTGAAATACACAGGCTTATATATACCTGTGTCTATATATGTAATAGACAGGATATGAGTACAGACTTTCACATGACCCACCACTCTCCACACTATCTCATAACACTGATACACCTGAACACACATATGTTGAAAAGATAAATAATCACCAATATACGTATTTCATGCTAAACCAGCAATCATCAGTTGGTCCAGATTACCATCTCTACACATATATGCTACAAGTGCTCAGATATATATTAAGATAGCAAATCCTCCTACTTTGATGGACAGACTTCAATCTACTCCACACTCCAACTCTTCAACCGTCCATCCAATTGAAAATCTGGTGGGTCATGTGAAAGTCTGTACTCATATCCTGTCTATTACATATATAGACACAGGTATATATAAGCCTGTGTATTTCAGCTATTACATATTAGAGATGTCTGCCTATCCCTTGTATATGTATTTAATGGATTATGTCCTGTACATGAGGGGTCAGATTGACCTTGGGTCAACATGGGTGTGACAATAATCTCGGCCTCAGGGTGGCCTTTGAGCGTTCTATCATCAGATTTTCAATTGGATGGACGGTTGAAGAGTTGGAGTGTGGAGTAGATTGAAGCCTGTCCATCAAAGTAGGAAGATTTGCTATCTTAATATATATCTGAGCACTTGTAGCATATATGTGTAGAGATGGTAATCTGGACCAACTGATGATTGCTGGTTTAGCATGAAATACGTATATTGGTGATTATTTATCTTTTCAACATATGTGTGTTCAGGTGTATCAGTGTTATGAGATAGTGTGGAGAGTGGTGGGTCATGTGAAAGTCTGTACTCATATCCTGTCTAAAACAAATTTTTGTAAAAATGTATAGAGAAAATACTTTTTTAAAATAAAAATATCCATTTTTTTAATGATAGCTTTTGGATATAGTTGTTATATATCTATATTCTATGCTTGAATTAAAATTTATGTAATAAAGTTTTGTTTGTGTGTGATAAAGTGTTCGTAGATTCTGTATATTATTTTAATTTTAAAACAATTGTATGTGTATATAAGAAGCTCACAAAAATAATATATATAATTGCCTGCAAAAACATTATAGAGAACAGAACAAATGATCTTTTTTTTTTTTTTTAGGATAATTGATGTATTTTCTAAAGAAGTCATTGCTTCATTTAAATGAATGTTAATGAGCTGACCATATGAAAAACAAACAAAAAAAAAAAACAATTTTATTTTGAGATACTATTTGCTGTTAGTGATGATTATGCACTTAAAAAGCCCTAATCTTATTAATTACAATTATATATATATACTCCATGTGACATATAGCTAGAAATTGCTTTCTTTCAAGAAGCATAACCAACATATTCTAAAAGACTTTTTTCCCACTTGGTGTGTAGTATAATGATAGAGTGTCCTTATTTGCCGCAGACAACATGGTGGTGAATCCAGGTTAAGAAAAGTGAAAAATATTTTTATTAGGCTTTGAGTTTTTTTAATCAGGCAGCCACTTCATGTTCTTACACTATTCACTGGTAAATGGGATGTAGCTGTTCTCATCTAGAGGGTAACACAAAATATGAATAGTCCCTCAAATTCTCATCAGTCATTAGCTGCATTTTTTCATTGTTCCTGCATGAAAGATTGTTGGAGAAAACTTTATTATGCAAAGCCTAATTAAAGGGTGTTTTACATATGTAATAGTTATAGATGAATAGATATATTTATAGCTTTCATTCTATGATACATTTTTGAAACATATAAATAAAACTATTTCAAATAGATAAAAGATACCAAAAATGCACTTTATGCTAAGAAGGCTGGTTAGCATGAAATATATATTGTGAGTTATTTATCTTTTTCAGATGTCTTTATTCATAAGTTCAAAAAAGTGTTGTAAAATAGAAGTTTTTACAACATTTACTTTAAAGACATAAGTAAAGACATCTACAAAATATAAAAAATATTACCAAAGATAAATGTATGGAAATATCAGCACTTTTCAAGTGGCTCATATCTAGCTTTTCTTATATTTTGATCACCTTTTTTCACTATTTGTTACAATTCAACATATATATCACATTTATGCACCCTTGACAATACCATTTTTAATTATTAGAAGGATTTGAACCCAGACTTCTGAGCTTCTTTCCGTCATTCATTTTATCCTATACAACTGATACTCATGACTACATTTACATAAAAAAATAATGATCTCCAATATACATATTCTGTGCTGAATCAGAACTCATCAGTTGATTATTATTAATAACAGATAAAGCTTCAGTAAGATTTAAAAACTACTTTTAGGATTTTAAACAAACAAACAAACTAGCATGAATTATAAATGTTACTCTAGAAAATTAAAGTATTATATGTAATACTTACTTATTCTATAAAATATTTATCTTTTTTTTTTTTTTTAACAAAGTATAAAATAAAATAATTTCATTCTAATGTTATTTAATTTATTTAAGATTTTAATAGAATGCCTATGTATTCTTTAGAATATCTGTCCAAAAATAAAGGAAGTATTATATAATAGACAAAAAGTTGACATTTTATTAAATTAAAACTTGTGAAACGTAATATCATCAAACAGAAATGAAAGAAAACTTGATTATCTTGAAGTATTAACAAATTTCAAACATAAAGGTTTGTATTGGGAGATAGATTTGATTTACTGATGAAAGCAAAGGCATTCACAAAGCAGAAAGTAATAATAAAAAGAAAAGTTTGATAACAATCAATCAAGCCTGCTAGTAGTAAATGTTACTTTTTTTGAAGCTGCATTGTATCATTTTACATATTGTCTAAAGCAAATTCAATAATTACACAGGAAATATGCAACGATGATTTTACTTTATCTATTATTTTGAAGTCGGTATTTTACTCAGTGCTTTTATTTACATAGTGCCTGTAACTTATATTCTGCCCCATTATGATATAAAAAAATAGTTAATAATATGTAACTTTTTTTTCATATTTGTCTTATTGTTCTTTTTTCTTTTAAGCTTTAAGATTCTCATTAGTCATATATAAGGTGATATACCACACTGTTGGCTGTTATAAACAATAAATGCTGCAATATACACGTTATATAATAAAATCAAAATCCTGCATTCACCCTAAATGCTAAAACAAACACAGAGAAGTTTGAAAGATGCACACAATGTTTTTAGAGCCTTCCTATATTAATAACGAGAGTGCCATAGATTATTTTTGTTAAAGTTTGCAAATTTGTGTTATGAATTTTAGTTCAATTATATGTTTATTTGTGCATTTATCAGTAAAACATATTTCTTTTAATTTTTGGCCTACATATACAACTTTAGTTATGGTTTTCAAAATAATATGAAAAACTTACTAACATCCATATTAAGGAACATAATATATTTAAGTCTTACAATGCATAAGGTGCTTTATTATGAAAAATTTGGATTAGTTTATATGAGTAAAAAGATTGCTTCAGTTTGCAAAATATGTCAATTGTATAGAATGGAGTAAATTATAATATTTTTACACTTATATTTTTCGTTTTGTATTATATTTTATCTGGTTAAATGGTTATGTTGATTGACGAATTTGCTGTAGGCATGTGGAATTGGAACAAATTACATTTTCTTGTATACTAAAACCAATCTCACATTTCACACAATACATTTAACTAATAAAAATATAAATGTTATAAATCATTTACTGAAAGTTAGATAAACTTGAATTAAATACTATAAATATGACGTTAAATAAATCAAACATTAAAATGATATATAGATTTTTATTTTATTTGAGTACGTAATAATTTTATCAAACTTATTAAATTAGAAGTTTTGATAAGTTTGGTACTAAAAATCCATGCATTCGGTTTTGAAGAGCAAGTTTATGGACTATATGAAAACCTCTTGTGAGCCATCTTTATTTGAATGGAGATAGGTTAATACATTTTCTCTTTTTAGACTCTAATATAATGCTATAAGGTATAAAGCACTTATAACACAATACAACAAATTACACATTGTATAACTATATTTTGATAGTGCTCATTTTGGACATAAAAAATTAGTTTTTCATTTTTTTTTTCCTTTTTGCCATGTGTCATAGCATCGGCCGGGACGCGAACCCACAACCGTCTGCAACCAACCACTTGCTTGCATGGCAGCTGCGATACCTCTCGGCTAACAACGCAAGACTAGTTTTTCATTTTGTTTAGAGAAGTGATTCAAACAGATGAATTAGATTTTTTTTTTTTTTTTAAGGAAAACAGTTTACAATTTAGTTATGCAATGATCAAAATTATTCAGTTTTAATAATTATAATACTTTACTTAAAGAACACGGTAAAAGTTGAGAAATCATTACCCCAATGGTAGCTTTCTTTTTCCTTTCTACCGTTTATGATGCATTTCCCCAATGGTAATTTCCTTTTTCGTTTTTATCAATTAAAAAAAAAAATTAACTTGCATTTTTTAAAAAACAAAAACGTATTTGACTAAATTCAAAACTTAATCATGTATACTTTTGTTTAAATAATTATACTATAAATATTTTGTAAAAAATAATCATAAATCTTTAAATAAACTATGATGGGGGGGGGTGTCAAATAATTTTTGTGCTCATTGTATAGAAGAATAGAAGGGAGGTTTACACTTACTCTTGCAACTGCTCTTGAAGTAGACTGAGAACAACGAAACTACCAATCAATGATCATTTGGGTGACATACAGATCCTTTGTATTTTTTTGACTGTAGACTTTTGACCTCTTCCAGTGGGAAGAGGAAGATTAAATACAACACTGGTAAAATAGCAATTCAGGCATCTGCAGTAAAGCAAGCTGTAGGTCTACCAGCACCATTTCCAAATGAATTACTTTGGGTGTATTAGTAAGTTGTGGGTAATCAATGTAATATTTGGTAGTATTCTTATTTTAAAAGGCAAAACAAAAATGGAAAACATTTAAACTTTATCATCTGGCAGATGATGAATCTTAATTTTAGGCATTGTTTTTTTCCCATCATTGTTCCTTTACGAAGGTTTATTTGATCTTTACTCTGTAATGAGCTATTTAGAAGATGTTACATATATAAACATACAAATTGAATCTTTTTCGCTCTTTTTCTTCTATTCCTATATTTATTGTTTAAGTTGTGCGTGTTATAGATTTACTCGCCTTTTTTTTCTTTTTCTTTTAATTGGTAAATTTGAGCTTTAATCTGAAAATCAGGAAGATTACTAAATGTTAGTAATGTTTAAGTATTAAGAATTTTTAAATTCTATATAAAGTTCAATCAAAATAATTGAAGAATTATGTTGTTTACGGAAAGTGATTTCTTTATAGCACCGTTTTGAGGCCAACTTTTTTTTTATTGTTTGCGTTAATGACAATTGATCACAACTTATTTATCACGTAATTATTTTTCTCTAAATGTTTATTGTAGTACATGCATATAAATCTAAGCATATTAAATAAATAAGTTTATCGGAAAACATTCTCGCGTTACAATTAATCCTGCATATGTGAAAAGTTGTTTTTGGAATGACATCATATAATTAAAATTATCCTTTTTTACAAAATGTGTATGTGATTTATAAACTTGTAAAAATCAAATGAAAGGTATGTGTTTTAAACTCACGCAGGCATATAAATACATCTTAGTTCATCAATATTGACAAAGAAGCATTTTAAAACACACCAATAACAATAACTCATTTAACTGAAATTTTTTATCTTTCATTTAATCACATAAATATTATTATTTTTTTTTTTTTCATATGTCATGGCATCGGCCGGGACGCGAACCAACAACCGTCTGCAACCAACTACTTGCTTGCAAGGCGGCTGCGATAACATCTCGGCTAACAACGCTTGACATAAATATTATTTTTTGTTTAAAAAAGTTAATATTCCAGATTTTTTAAATATATATATATATTTAGTATGCAATGCATAACTATCGATAATTCTTGGAAAAACAATATTTCGTTCTTAATAATTCAATCTATATGCATGCGTTAATCTTGTTTTTTATCATTGTAATAATAATCTTTTTTTTTTTTAATTAAAGAAAGAATGTTGTATAAGTAAAAATAAAAACGATTTTTAATAACATAGATTTTACCAAATTAAAAGTTTTTCAGATGCTCCTATAAAAAAATAGCGATATAAAAAGCAGTGCTTGTAAAATTTGCAACATACAGAATGGTAGCAAATTCAACAGATTTCAGTTTTATTTTGTTTTCTAGCCAAGAATAGCTAGTTACATATTTGCAATCACTGTTGAATGAACTAAATTAGTTGGCTATCTGAATCAGAAATACTAATTCTTTTTTTTTTTACAAAAAACAAAACAGAATAACATTCTATGTTTTACCCAAAATGGATTTGAACTTAAAAGTTGTGATATGACAATTGTTTCCAGTAATTATTTTAATATGATATATATATACGTACAAGTACTATAAGTTTCCACCGTTAGTTTTTCGGGGTAACTGAAATCTTGTTGTTTTTTAAATAAAATTTTCGGATTTTGTTCAGAACCTATAACTTACCCATATACTATTATCGTTTTTATAATTGATCCTAGCCCCATTCTAATGTCTTAATTTTTTTCATTAATTTAAATGATTCTTTTTTGTCCATTTTAGTCTAAGACTAAATGTTAATCTGAACATACTTCCTTTGACACTTCACTACTTTCCTGGAAATCATACATTATTTTTCTAATAAGAGTACAAAATATTCAGATCCAAAGTGCACATATTAAAAATTGTCAGTTTCTTAACATATGGTTTTTAAGATCAAATTATGTTTAATAAAATCATTTCATACAAATTGTTGCATATATGATATTTTATATTAGTTATTATTATCCAAGAGGAAGAATTATAATTATGATGATATATAATTACAGTTCTTAATATGTCTAGCATACAAAATTACCAAGCAATGTTAATATAAATAATTGAACTGCTAGTTATAGTGTTCAATAGTTGTTTTTTTTTTTTGCAATAAAAATTCAACTATTTTTTATCACACTCTAAGATATCATATAGAGATTCACAAACAACTCTAGCTTTATTGAATGAATGTAACATTAGTCCAGATATTTATAGGAAATTAATTTAAATTGAATAAGTTTAACTTCATAATAAATGGTTTTTCTATCCATTTTAAAACTTTGCAAATAAATGGTTAAATGATAAAATGGAGATATGGATACTGGAATTTGCCATGCAGAAATTAAAAGGGAAATATACAAATTTAAGAACAAATAGTTTTCTGATATATTATTGAAAGAATTTATATACTGATGTTGAGTTGCACTTCAATTAAAAAGTTGGACAATTAAAATTTTAAACAGAATTCCATAAGTTTGTAAAAGACCCAGAAGAAGAACATATGTGAAACATAGAAGAAATAAATAAATTTACTTTAGTGACAAAATGAAAAGCAGATATAGAAAGATTTTGAGTTTGCAATTACTGGTATTGATAATAATGTATGTATGTAAATGTTTCTTTATTATAAAGTTGGTTTGTATCTGAAAAATGATGTTATTAATTCTACTTTATCTAATTATATTTAATGCTATAATTTATATATGTTTAAACAGAATTTGAATTAGGATGCATTTTAAAATATATTTATGCTTTACATTATATGTTGTTGATCTGTAAAGTTTAGCACAGGGGTAGAGTAATGAGTTCAAAGCTAAAGCTTTCTCCTTCAATCCCCAGCTAAAATGTGTAAATGAATCCTCTGTTTGACCAACTGAATGGACTTTTGGTCTTAACATAATCCTTTGCAATTGAATGACATTTCCATCTTTACTTATATAAAAGATCTCATTTTAAATAAAACTTTACTATAATCATCATATTGATTTTCATATAGATTGTTACCTATTGTTTTGGTTAAATTTTATTTCTTAATTTAATTGCATGTATTATGACATTGGTGCTACAAACAATATTCTCTTTGCATTTATTCAAAAATAAAAATTTAAATTCAAAAAGGACTTTAAATGATTTAAATGATAAGAAATTGTTTGACATTGTAATTCTGGGTAAATTACCTAAATGATAGAAACTATTGTTGTTAAAGAAAAAATTATTTGAAAGATTATAGAATCATTATTGAGTAAACTTTATGGAGTTGAAAGTTTAGTACTGTGCTTTGTTGACTCTCCATAAAATTTAAAATATGATTGTACTATAATTACTTAAAATTTTTATTATTTTGTTTGTAAAATTATTAAATACTGGTTTCTTAATAATCAGTTAATGTTTAAATTTTGGTTTTATTTCAATATATTAAATTTAGCAAAAAATTATTCAATGAAAATTAGTGATGTTGCCAAGAGGTCATTGCAGCCACCTTGCTAGCAAATAGTTGGTTGCAGATGGTTATGGGTTTGCCTCCCAGACGATGCTATGACATATGAAAAAAAAAACAATTAGTATAAGTATTTTTTTATTCATATCATCAGCAACATTTAAGTACATTTTACTTTTGTGTAATTAAGTGTTGATTTTTAAGTTTTGAGAAATATTTTCACTATTTGTATTTCCACTCTTACTTGCAACGCAGCAGTACTTGTATATTTTCAAAATGGTGATAACATATATTGTAATGCTCAGATTTAGCACAGTCCATTTATTTTACATTTCTTCTATTTATTTATTTGCATAAATTGCATAATGTCACATCACTTTAAGCATCAGGAAATAAACTAACACACACATATATATATATATTTAAAACAATATTTTATTCAATAAAATAATGTAACCATTACGCAGCCCCATTTGTAATGCCAAGCCATTTCAAGGACAACATAAATTACTCCTGACGAATGATGGTAGACCACACATTCTTACATAAACAAAGTAACAAATTATGTAATAATAATAATTCATTTACAAGTGTACTTATTAATTGTACAATTTATTCCTTTAATAAAATTAACAAATCACTTAACAGTAATTTATTTAAAAAGTATTATCATTGATTGATATGAAATTTATTTCTTTAACACAGTCCTTTAATTTTTATATACCATAGTATCAATATACTCATAGACAATATAATACATTTGCTGTAACTTTAACCCTGATTTCAATAAACATAAATATATTTCTACTCATGTATGAATTCATAAATACTATATTTCTTTGACTTGCATGTCTTCTAGTACTTACACATGCACATGCTTTATATGAAATAAACATCAACACTATCTTTATCACAATAATCATAAGGAATGGTTTTTTAGGCCTAATCCTAAACATAACTGCTTATTGTTATTAAATAACAACAAAGGAATAGCTTTCTGATATTAAGTCTAACTGACTAAATCTTCTATACAATAATTATAAAGAGTGATATTTTGTTCCTAAGACGAATTTAATACAACTACAATTTATGCAGGGATGACTTGTTCTGAGATTGATCCCTAAATCATTAAACTGATAGAAAGCTATTTTTCTGAAGGTTTGTGATGATGGTGTTCTAGCTGTATTTTTATATGGACTATTTTCCAACCTAGTGTGACTATACATAATGTATGGAAAACACTAATCAACTTTTCTCTGAGGAAAAAGTGGAGAAATCAGGAGGAACCTCATAGAGAAGTATATGAAATTACTACATACTGTTGCCTTTGGCAGGATGGCTCAGTTGGTTAGAGTGTTACCTTAAAATTCAATTATCAAGATTCTAAGGGCCCAGGTTCGAATCCCATGCTAGTACTGTCACTGTTCAGGCCAGCAACACCTGAAGAAGAGGGGAGAAAATATCTTTTGAAATGTTGTGCATATACTAACCTGTTTGCTGTGATATTACTAACATTTGTTTGCTGTGATATTACTAACAGTTGGTGCATATACTAACCTGTTTGCTGTGATATTACTAACATTTGTTTGCTGTGATATTACTAACAGTTGGTGCATATACTAACCTGTTTGCTGTGATATTACTAACAGTTGAATGCATTTGGAATATTTAACTAAAAATTAAACTTTTCTAAAGACATTCAACACATATATTAGATAATGGAAGTAGTCCAATATAAAAAATACTGATAGAAAGGTAGTTTTCTATATGGATGTGAGCATATATAATTTATTTAACATTGAATAAACAATTGCATAGATATAAATCTATCTACATAAAATCCAATTGTTAATAATCAAACATAAGTTTAATTATGAACGAATGAGATTAATGGAAATAATTACATCGTTAACTACAGTCAGTTGAGACTTAGACAATTTTTATGTGTGCATTGCATTATAAAATTATCATTATTTCTATCTTATTAATAATTTATATAAAATTTATAACCTTAGCATACACATGTGATATATTATTATTATTATTATTATTATTATTATTATTATTATCATCATCATCATCATTACTATTTTAACAAGTAAAGAGACATTCTTACAAATTCACATCATACTTTTTTTGAATTAATTGTTTCTTCAAATAATATCCGGATAACAAGCATTATTTACAAATTCAGATTAGGTAAAATAAAGCACAAATCAGACTTTATATATAAGAGTCACCAAAACAAAATAATTGTCATTTACTTATTTTCTTATAAGTATTAAAAGTCTGTTCATGGTGATAATATAGTGTAATTTCTAGCTGTTTTTCAAATAAAGCCTATTTTTTCATTTCAGCCAGAGTTATTCAACTATTATTTAAAAGTATCCCAGATTAGATCTAGTTAATAGTGTTCTTCCTTTTTAGTCACAAAACATAAGTGGATGTCCTGTGGGATTTGAATGAAGTAATATCCCAGTCTGATCAAGAGAAGATAACTGATTTTTATATCAAAAACTATGAGACTTCTGTTTTTATTTTTTGATAAAACTTGGTCAAGAATTAATATATTGTTTTTGAAATTATTTATTCAATAGTGTGCAATATGCCTTTGCAGTTTTTAAGATTAAACTCTAACTCTTAACCTTTGTAGCGGTTATTACTTTATTGGCCGAGTGAGGTAAAAATCTAAACTTTTAATTGGTCAAGACACAAACTCAACTGTCAAATATATATTCATATTTTAATATTATATTCACTTTAGATTCGTTTGCAAAAAGTATATTAATAATTTGTCAGGTTGTGAAAATGAATGAAAGTTTTTTCAAAAATAAATTTTCATTTATAATTTAAAAATATTCATAATGGCAGCAAATTTAAAACAAATATTACTGACCAACCAAATAGCTTTGATAACATCAGTGATTTCTTGGTCAATTTTACATTGCGTGGATAAGTAAATAATTTTGCTAAAGTCTTAACTATTTTTCTAAAATAATTTTATTTTTAGCATATTTTATCAACATAATTTATAATATGTCAAAAAATACATTTAAAAATACTTTTAAAATGGTCTAAAACATTCGTTTATCACTTTCCAAATGAAAGAAAAGAAATCTTAGCAGTTTCATTTTGACAAGTGGCTTTGACAAGCAGCTTTCTTTGAACTTGATGGTTACAGCCAATCAAAATGAAGAACATCCAGCCTACTTCTTTTGTTATACTTTTGATGTCAGTTTTATTGATTTTTTACTTGTAAAATAATTCAAGAGAGGCAGCATCTTACGGAACTTTTTTTAATCTTTGAAAAAGTGCAAAATCTTTACCATAGCATTAAAAATAATGGAATTCAAGCTACTTGAAGTGGCTTCGAGTCATCTCATAAGGATTCTCCAAAGGGTTAAAACTTGTTTAAGTTTAATAGCAAAGCTCATATTCTAACTAATTCTCTTTGAATCTGATACAAATTATATATATATATGCCAATACATTATTTTAAAATTAAAATAAGGGGGAAAATAAATCTTAAGTAAAAATGATTTTATTAATAACTAAAAACCAAAATTAAAAGTTTTGTTAACATATATATGTCGCACAGATGAAAAACTTTAAAGTTTTTTTTTTTTTTAACAAAAAAGTATTTGAATGTACTTTTTTGTAAAAAAAGAAAAAATAAAGATCTAAAGATAGATAAATATTCTTGTTAAAAAGTTGTATAAAGGAAAATAAAAATAAATGTTGATTTCTATTATGTTTAATCTTAGAAAATGGAAATGATTGTTTTAGTAATTAAATGTAGAGCAAACTAGCCCTTGGGGCACTTAAATAATTAAAAGGTCAAATAGGAGATATAAATAAAAATTAGAGATTGTTTTCCACTCTGAAGCAGCAATAAGCACATGGACCATACTGAAAAAAACATCTAGACTTTAGGATCAGTGACATCATGTTCAATCAATCTGTGAAAATGCTGATAAGAAGCTTATAATTCTATAAAAGCCAAAATAATTGAATTCATTAATTGTTGTTGTCTTAGAGCTGACTATTAATCTACATATGAACTTAGGAGTCTGCAATAGATTTAATTTTCTGACAACCAGCTGAGGCCTCCAGATGACAGTTCTTTACTAAATGAATGGCAAGTACCAGCTTCATTTCAAAGGAGGACAAACAATCTATGAATGTGATCATGAAGATGGACCTCTAAATCTGCTGGAATCCATAAAGTATAAACTCTTATGTTTATCTAATATGAACTTTTTCAAATTTGCAATTAGTAACTGAAAATAAGAACTCTTATCTGATCTAAAAGGAAAATTCCAAATCAATTATTAATAATAATTTTTTTATGCATATGTTTAATTAGTCATTTCCATTTCTTTTTTTTTTTTTGTTATATGTTAATTAAAATGTATTAAATTTAAGTTGGGTGT
This sequence comes from Epiperipatus broadwayi, assembly GCA_028023455.1. NCBI lineage: Eukaryota > Metazoa > Onychophora > Udeonychophora > Euonychophora > Peripatidae > Epiperipatus > Epiperipatus broadwayi. Next base: position 11,978 of record JAQFVV010007322.1, on the reverse strand, counting down.
AGATGTCTTATGTTAGTTATTTCTTAAGATTCTCATATGCGTATTATATACATATATATCAGTAAATATGACACCTCATGCAGGGTGTTCAAATGTATTTATTCATATATCTTTTAAGTTACTGTTGTCAATGTGGCACCTTATGATGAGTGTCATTGGGTTTACTTTATTGTAAATTTCCCTCTTCAATTCCATCAATAACTTTATATTTAAATTTGTTTAAGGGGTTTAATTTCAGGCTATTTGTTTCAAGGTTAGGTCAATGCTGGTGGAGGAATGTATGGTTGTTTATATCCATGTAATGTAAAGCATGTTAGTATACGGTCAAAGCCCAATTGAATGCATGACCCAAAGATGTAATCATTGCATTGCAATGGACCCAGACATATTTCCTGTGACACTGATCCCTTCAGCTCTATGGATAGGGACAATAAGTTGGCAAATAGACCACACTCCCACATACATAGCATTTTTCTTAAATATTGTATACATGACTCCTTTGCCAGACAGATGCACATTCCTGTACTGGATGAGGATCATGTTCTTCAAATAATATCATGCTGCAGATACACATTCCTGACAGTATGGTTTTATGTTAGCATTTTCATATTGCATTGGTTGCATCTGTATATCTGGAAGCAGGTGTTAGGTTGGCTATGAATTTTAAGTCTGAGGCTGAATGATTGTTTTTGAAAAGTTTTTAACTGAGTAATCTATGTAGCCTATACATATCAACATTCTAAAGTAAAAACATTATTAAAATGTCCATCTGTGTGGACTTTCTAAAATAATAATTTAAATTTAAAAATAATAACTAATTTAAGATTAATTTATTCCTCAATTTTAAATATATTTATATATGTGCATCAATAAATGTTTTTTTGTATGTTATTACTGGCAGTAGTTTATTTTTTTTTTATATTAAAAATATTTTTTAAGAATTTAAATCTTTTCTTTATTAAAATGCTTAAGAAGTTATTTATTATAAATCTCTGCATCTCCTAAAGCTAGGGGCATGGGCTAATGGTCACTATAAAATAAAATTGGGATCTTAGCAGTACATATCTGCCTACTATACAAATTTTCCAGGTTCAAATAGCCTGGTGGCACCCTTATATGGCAGATACGTAAGACTCCATTTTTCTAACTCATTTTCCCAACCGTTATAACATATATATATATTAACTCAATACAAACCAGAGTATAATATGTATATATGTAATTGTAGCCACATACTTCATCATTAAAAATTATGTGAAAAATATTTATTAATACTTGTTTTATGTTTCCTTAATTTGTTTATTTTTTTGATTAAATACTAGTTGCTAAACTATTGTTTTTGAAATTTTCTACCTCCTGCATTTTTTTTTTTTTGTATTATAAAAGTTCTTGATTTTTTTTTTGCACTTGAGAAAATATCTGTAATGCTTTGATTTTTATATTAAATAATTACAGGCAATATATTTATTTTCATATTATTTACCAAAATAGTTTTAATGAAATATCAAATTCTACTCTGCCACCATAAACACATGCTTTAATATTTTGTAGGTTAGTTTAATAATTTGTTAACTATGTTCATTTTATTGTGGAAAAAATTTTAATATGTTTTGCCACATAACCAATTATTTATTTTTTCATATATTAATATTAGTTAATTTGTGTTCTGTTGAGTGTATTAGTTTTTATTTTTTTTAGATTAGTAATTTATTTTGCCATTGTACATTTCATATGCTATTTTAAAAGTAGAATACTTTAGTATTGTTTTAAATTTTTTATTACATTAATTATGGGGAGGCATTTCCTAATTAATAATATTTTTGATATTTGATTTTAAGAGTTATTTGATTTTTTTGTTTTCGGTCATGTGATTGCACTAATTTTTTGGTCATTTCCTAATTAATAAAATTTGCAAAATATTGTTTTTTTGATATGCCATAAATAAAAAAGTAAATTACTTTAATATTCTTTTAGTTTTTCTTTATATGCTAATTTTTACTAATACTTGCTAAATATTTTTTTTTTATATTTGATTTTTTTTTTAACCACATGATTTGCCAGTTTTTTTTTTTTGTCATTTTTTAATTATTAATAATTTTGATATTTGATTCTGAGATTCATTTGAATTTTGTGTCACATGATTACATTTATTTCTTTGACAATTGTGGGGGGGGGGGTAATTGAAAATTGCAATTTTTTATCTGTATTGGACAAAATAACTAGAACACATTATATCATTGGCTTAAGGTATTATCTGACATTGTTTAATGCTTTGTTATATCAGCAGTAGTTCTGGGGTTTCTTTTAGAAATCAAAATGGTGCATAATAATCCTTAATTTTTAGGCTAAATTTTTTTTTATTTATTTACATAAATACAGCCAGCAATGTAAGATAAATGAGGTCATGTGACATTTGATTTGATTTTTTTTTTTGTGACTTTACATTATATATGGTATTTTTCAATGTACCATAAACATGAAAACATGCTAAAGATTGTTGGAAAGACAAATCAACAGTTCTGGTTTATCCATGGGTAGGAGAAAGAACACTATATATCATTATGGTTGCATTCTTTTTTTAATTTCACAGCCATACTATTAAATGTCATTTTGTCTATCATTTAATAAATTGTGGCCTTTATTCCCTAGATTATATTAACTAGAAATTCTTATTTTGATCAGTGATAATTATCTAGTGTGTCTAGTTGCAATAGTAAATCATAGAACTACAGATTATATGATATATTTAATTAAACAATTCAGGTATATAGCACTAAATACCCTTTAACATTGTACTACTTATAAATAAATTTACATCCAATTTAGTTACATAAAATATCTTTTATTACTGACTGCATAGCAATATAATTTCCAGTAAAATAATCACTTTATTCACTTTGTTAAACTGAGATTTTATTTTGTTATTTTCTTCATGTCAGTTCAAGAACTTAATTTTTCAGCACTTACAGACTAGGTTCTGAAATTTAACCTAGTGTTAGTGTAGCTGAATAGCACTATTGCACTCAAACTAAGCACTTAAGTGCTTGGACATCACTTGACATTTATCACATAATCTCCTGAACAAATAACCACATCATTTAGCTAATCAATGAATATGAAATTTTATTATTAAAAAAATATGATTAAAATTTTGTGCATTTTTCTCTTATAATAGAAGGAATGCTGGTAATTACAGCTGCTGAATTTACGGGTATTACATATACATATCTTTAGATTTACATTTGTACTACTTTTAAGTATATAATTTTATTTATTTATGTTTTCCAATACAAGCTAATGTAGAATTTAAAAATATAACTTAAATATTATTATTATTACTGTTTTAATATACATTTTTTTAAAGAATAGTAATATGGGAAATATGAAATCAATATGCAGTTTTTTTGTTTTTTATATTTGAAATATGAAAACAATAAAAAATAATAATCTAAGTATATATACAAAAAACTAATACAATAGTAAAAAATTCAATAATTTGCATCTTTAATTAAAAAAAAATTAAAAATCTTAAAATTATTATAGAATTTGATTAAAAGACTTTGTATTTTCTTTTTCTTTTGTAATAGCGCCTAAAGGACAAACACGAAATAAACACGTTATTTATAAACTGATATGCAAAAGCATAAACAATAACGATTGTAACTTAATAGAGTTTTTTTAAAGTTGATTTAAAAAATAATAATAATTCTGCAATTTATCATATTTTTAAAATGCTTTGTAGAAGATTAATTAAAGATTTTTCAAACATTACTTTCATTTATTTATTAAATAAATAAGAAATTTATTTAAATAATACTAATAATATATCAAATAAAAAGGCAGACACTGATGAAATACATAAAAAATAGATGTTGAATCTTTTTGAAATTATTGCGCCTTTTATATTAAATTAAAACTACTCAGACTTTCACACGACCCGCAACTCTCAGTGCCATCTTATATTGCTGACTCACCGAAAGTTGTGGGTCGTGTGAAAGTCTGAGTTCGAATCCCGCATATATTAGATATATAAATGCAGGTGTTAAGCCTGTACAATGTATTAAATTAAAATAAAAGTGAAATATAAGTTGGGTGGCGTTAGAATATGCAAATTACTCCACAAATAATGAAATCTATATAGGAGTGTCACTACTCATCGGACAATTCAAATTAATCTGAGACTTTTGTGTCCACGCTACTAGTTTCTATATTCAAATAACAACTGGTATTAAACTTTTTAAAAGATTTGATAAATTATATATATATGCATATAAGTCCTTGTGACCTAAAAAAATTAACTTGCCCTTGTCTAAACTTCATAATGCAGGGATGTTAGATGTATGCATTTATCACTATGCAATGGATTCATTCAGTTAATATTTACTTAATGTTTCATATCAATAAACAAATATAAATATAAGTATATCTATCATGTTTTATAACATTTATTTTTTTGCATACATCTTAAACATCTTTGGCATTTGACTTCCACACTCTTTATCCTAACTATGTCACTTCTTTATAATTCCTAAATAAATTCATAATTGGTGCATTGCTTCTCTTACAACTTCTGTAACAATAACATAATAGCCAGCAGTTATTTTATGTATAAATTTCAGCATATTGCTAGAGCACAAGCTAACGTATGATTCAATTTTATAATAGTGGCCATTATATAATTCTACTATTCATGATAAATTGAGGGAAATATTATAAACAAAATAACATTAAAAATTAATATAAATAACCAACAACTTAAAAGAGACAAGGATTATATTATTCCAAATCAATATTTATTTCAGTCTGATGAATGATACAATATTTGTTAGATGTAATATATATATATATCCCTTCCTTATATAATAAAAAATCAGCACAACTCTTGAAATATCTTGATTTAAATATATGGTCTTTATCATAATTTTTAACACATGATTACCATTTTTCATGCTTACACAAGCTGTTAAATCACTAGTAACTCTCGCCATACAGCAATACCACACAATGAAAGTCATAGTAATCACTGATGAAGGCAAAAGCTAGAAACTAATCTGGGGATATTGAATGAATAGGCACTAGATAGGGATTTTGAAGCATAAACCTTCTAACATCCATTGATTACTATGAATTTGCACTGGGTGGCACTTCAGTATGGAGAAAATTGGTACTGTTAACATTTTTTTACTAATAACATCCAGTGTAAACATAAAAAGAGCAATAAAAATGACACACTCTCATTATTCTTTGTCTTGTTAACAAAATAAACAACTTTTCCTTCTTCAACTTTGTTGTTCTTTTCAAATGTATATATATTTCAGTTAATTGTATTTTAAATATAAGAGTTGAATGGTTTTATTAGTTAAAAACTTATGTTTGAGAGAAACAAAACTGAAATTGATCTGATGACCTTACACTTCAGAGTTTCACCGTCTAACAGTACCCAAAGCAATGCAGGGCAGTATTGTTATTATTATTGTCATATTTCCTTCTATATTGTACAAAGTGGATAATAACATTGCAACTCTGTCTGTAGACTGCTTATAAATATGATACATTGATTTAATAAGTATATGAAAATATTATTATTCTAATGTTTACACAAACACATACAGACACACATATATATGTAATTAATGTGTACATTGTACAATGGAAAAATAGAGCAGAGAGTGACAGAAGTTGTTCTTACATGAAAAAGGGCTGATACATATTAGACTTATAGTAAATTTTTTGTGTAACTGTAAAATATAAGCAATCAAGCAAATTTGCCAATTTTTTTAAAAATCTTTTTATTTAAAGTCCATTATATTGGATCTATATTTTGCAAACAATCTTCACTCATTAGGGAGTTTTATGATTCTTTTTTAATTATTAAATTATTATTAATTACAATGCATTAATTGCTGCTTTGTAAGTTTTATAAGTTAATAGATATCAGCTTTTTTTTTTATGTATGAATCATATGAAAGAAATTTCATTCTTCATTCCATTCATTTATTTTACAATGAAACCATTATACATATATATATAATAACTGTTCCACATATATATATAATGAAAATTAATGGACATTATTTATGTATTTTTGATGTTACTAGAAAAACATCAATTGCTAATAGACAGCCCTAAGACTAAGTAAGTTTTTTCAGTTAACCTATAAAAGCTTTTATTTTCATTTTAAATAGAAGTATAAAATAAAATATGTTGCCAGATAATTATCAATTGTTAATACACAGTCCTAAGATTAATTAAGTTTTCTCTACTAACATATAATAGCTCTTTTATCTGGAATTTAAGTAGAAGTAAAAGAAAATCCTCATCTATTTCTAAGCCAAGTTTTCATAAAATTGAAATCCAGATAGCTATCTTTCATAGATGTGCAAGTGTTGCAGAAGACTCTCACCTTTCTCTTTCACTCTACAAATAATAATTCATTTTCCAGAGTTGTATATGTTAAATGAAATATTTCAATGGATTTTATATCATATAAACAATTAAAATTAAGGATTTATATCCATGTAACAGAGATAGCTTTATCTTTGAAGTTGCCAGGGAACTGTTAATTATTAATTAACAGTTCTGGGACTCAATAAATCTTCTTCATTAAGCTATAATAGATATTTAGTCCAGAGATTAAATGGAAATAAAAGGAGATCCTCTTCTTCTTCTTCTATCCCAAACTGTCATAAGAATTTATATCCAGATAACTAAGATGTTCTTTTCTGTATTCCCTTACCTTCTAACTTATATGACAGAGTTTAAATCTTTATAACAATTTGGATTAGAAGTAAACGAAAATTTCTTATTATTTTTCTTTAAACATTGAACAAGAGAGAGAAAACTTATTCAGTCTCAGGACTGTCAATTAGAAATTAATGATTTCCTAGCAACATCAAAGATAATGTTATCTCTGGTTATTTACATGTAAATAATCCCTTACTTTTTATATATCATACTAAATCCATAAATATATATATATAAATTTATTCATGACACAATTAAGTCAAAACATATTAATAAAATAATTCACATATCGTAAAAACAACTTCTTTGCATTTTATAAACAATATTCATATTAATTGTACTAATCCTAAATTATTGGACAATAAAGAATATTCACTTTTATTTGATTCTCTCACATTTTTAAATAAAAAATAAATCAAGTAGTAGTACTACTTTGAAGAGTTGATATTTTATAATAATGGAAATTTTTGTAATTATTGGCCTTTTTAAATGCTGACATCTTCTATTGTTAAACCTGAGGAAACATTTGTCAATGCTCAATCTTTCATCTCTGGATAAAGTTTTTATTTTATATCAAAATTCAAAAAATTGGGTTTGATTTCTTTTTCATTTAATTTTACAAATGAAAAACATTCTTTGAAAAAATTATACTTGAACTTTGCAAACATTTAAAAAAATTAGTTGTACTAGAAACAAAAGGTATAAAGCATCATTCAATAATTTGAAAAAAAAAAACAGTTTTCAAAAATCAATAAAATCTTTACTTCAAATGTATTTTTAAAGTGTGGATGAATAAACATTATCATCTAATAAGTTCATAAAATTCTGCTTTAAAATCTTCAAATTGCTTTTTATTTTTTTAGAATATCCCAAAAGATTCTAATATAATGTCAATTTTGACAGGTAATAATATTATGCAATCAGTTTTACATAGGTGACCATAATTTTCTTTATTAACATTACAATCAAATTTATTAACTTCTACTTTTAAAAATAAAACAGGTACAAATAAAATCATATGTATTCCATTTGTTTTCAATGATTATTAAACAATTATTGTGTAAAAATAATCATAAATATTTAATTTACTAGTAAAAAGTTTTTTTAGACCAAATTTTTTCTGAAAATAATCTTGTAAATGCTGGGAAAGCCAGGTTATGAAGAATTAAAACTATCAATGCCATGGAGGTTAAACTTTTTTTCATGAAAAATAGAGACAATTCTGTCATGATTTCTGATTATACTGAATTCTTCAAATTATTTTTTAATTAATATAATATAAATCAATAATTGCTTTATTGGAGTTTAAATTTAAAAAAAAACATATACATTAACTATAGTTAAAATAGTGGTAGAAAATCAATCTAAAACAATAAGAAACTACCACACTATTCCTGAAGTAAACAAGCCATAAAAATTAACGAAAATATAATAAAGAGAGTTAATGAAATAAATTATGCTTATTAAATATGTAACATTGATAATATAAATACTATTCACAGAGCAATTTAGTCTAAATAAAATATTATAGTAATTCACATGCCAGATTTCCTCCAAAAATATACCTTTTAACAAATTTTGCAGGTAAATCATGTATATTAATGCCACTTTATTGGTCAAACAAAAATGGCTACTTGTATATGACTACCATGTTCTTATAGGATATATATATATATATGATAAACAAAACAAGTTATAAATTTCGTAACTTGCTTTCAGCTTGCATTTTATGATCACTAGATGAAGCTTTACCAATAGCTCCTAACAAGCTTTTGTTTACATAAACGCTGAGAGAGATAGAATTCAATATCTCTAAAGAGTTTTTTTTTATTAATTAAATAAAATGCAGAAGGTAAAAGTCTAAAGAGTTCTTTTTATTATTGTTGTTAGTTTAAAGAAAATATTATTCATAAAAGTTATAAATGATTGATTAGAAAAAAAAAGAAGTTAAAGATGACAGTTTAAAAATATAGAATGTTTATAAAGTTAAAAGTACTCTCTGTATTTTTATATTGGACTATTTCCATCATCTAATAAGTGTGTTGAATGTCTTTAGAAAAGTTTAATTTTAGTTAAATATTCCAAATGCATTCAACTGTTAGTAATATCGCAGCAAACAGGTTAGTATATGCACCAACTGTTAGTAATATCATAGCAAACAAATGTTAGTAATATTACAGCAAACAGGTTAATATATGCACTAACTGTTAGTAATATCACAGCAAACAGGTTAGTATACGCACAACATTTCGAGAGGTATTTTTCTTCCCTCTTCTTCAGGCATTGCTGGCCTGACCAGTGACAGTACTAGCATGGGATTCGAACCTGGGTCCTTTAGATTCTTGATTATTGAATTTTAAGGTAATTCTCTAACCAACTGAGTCATCCTGCCAAAGGCAACAGTATGTAGTAATTTCATATAATTATCTATGAGGTCCCCTGATTTCTCCATTTTTTCCTCAGAGCAAAGTTGATTAGTGGTTTCCACACATTATGTATAGTCACACTAGGTTTGCTTGTAGTTTTTTTTCCATTTCCATGTGAGCAGCTTCTTTAAATTTTCTTCTTTGTACCTTTTTTTCTTTATCCAATATTTTTGTATTTTCCCACTCAAACATATGTTCATTGGTCCATACATGGTCTGCTACCTTAGACACATCTGTTTTCTCTCTTCTAATCATAAGTTTATGTTCTTGCAAGTGCTTTTGAATGGGATGGCTAGTCTCACCAATATATGTTCTTCCACATTCACATGGTATTTCATAGATGCAGTTTTTTTATTGCAGCATTTCAAGTTTAGGCTTTGTAGATGTCCTTGAAAATCTGCAATCAGTATAACATCAGAACAGCTTTCCAGAGCCATACCACACTATGATGAATTCTAACATCTACAAAGCCTAAACTTGAAATGCTGCAAAGAAAAACTGCATCTAAGAAATACCATGTGAATGTGGAAGAACATATATTGGTGAGACCAGCCATCCCATTCAAAAGCACTTGCAAGAACATAAACTTATGATTAGAAGAGAGAAAACAGATGTGTCTAAGGTAGCATACCATGTATGGACCAATGAACATATGTTCAATTGGGAAAATACAAACATATTGGATAAAAAGGTACAAAGAAGAAAATTTAAAGAAGCTTCTCACATGGCAATGGCAAAAAATCCCATAAGCCAACCTAGTGTGACTATACATAATGTGTGGAAACCACTAATCAACTTTGCTCTGAGGAAAAAGTGGAGAAATCAGGGGACCTCATAGATAATTATATGAAATTACTACATACTGTTGCCTTTGGCAGGATGACTCAGTTGGTTAGAGCATTACCTTAAAATTCAATAATCAAGAATCTAAAGGACCCAGGTTCGAATCCCATGCTAGTACTGTCACTGGTCAGGCTAGCAATGCCTGAAGAAGAGGGGAGAAAAATACCTCTCGAAATGTTGTGCGTATACTAACCTGTTTGCTGTGATATTACTAACAGTTAGTGCATATATTAACCTGTTTGCTGTAATATTACTAACATTTGTTTGCTATGATATTACTAACAGTTGGTGCATATACTAACCTGTTTGCTGTGATATTACTAACAGTTGAATGCATTTGGAATATTTAACTAAAATTAAACTTTTTTAAAGACATTCAACACACTTATTAGATGATGGAAATAGTCCAATATAAAAATACAGCTAAAACACTATCATCACAAACCTTCAAAAAAACATTAAAAGTACTCTCTCTCTCATTTAAATTAAAGAAGAAGAAAAAGAGTAATTTTAAATTTAAACGAGTACTATATATATGTGAGAGAAAAACAAAAAAATGATAAATGCGTGTATATGTGCTTGTTAAAATAATATTGAAAAAACACATGAAAATAAATATTAAAATAAATAAATTCAGCAATAACTACTGATTGAAAACAACAATGTAATTAAACTCTTATCAATTGAAATCGAAAGCAGTGGATAATGGATTTTGCTGGTGGCTACGAAAACAGACTACAAAAAATGACAACAGGTCATTACATAAACAGACCTAAATTTTCACATGCAGTTCAGTTCCAGTTCAGTTTTAGTTTTGATCAGTCAATCTATGAGTTCAATTTGTCAATCAGTCATGCAGTGTTAATAGTTTCATCGGAACATACGATGAACTTCAAACCTTGTCCAAATACCAATACTCTGCCTGAGATGAAGTAACAGCGGCCCAATAAGTGAGAGCCACCCAAGTATCTACTGTCATAATAATAGTGCCAAGAAATAAATAACTGTCCTCAACCTTAATAAAAGAAGTAACCAGGATCGTCAATCAACAGAAATCCTCCACAGAAGCATAAATCCAGACAGCTGGTAATAAAACAAGTCAGAAATACACTGAAAACACAGGAAGCAAACAACCAAAATTTCCATGCTCCAAAAACCTAGGTATTTAATAACTTTCTTATTTGCATTTATAAATGCAAAGTAGTCATTGCTGTCCATAAAGCTTCCAGAGTCAGTAGTAAAGAAACTCTATTGCTGCATAAAGAACTATTGATGTGCATGATGGTTTGAATGCCTTTTATTTAATATTTATCATACTATTTAATACTTTGTCATTTAATGTTGTTAGATATTTTTATGTGCATTTAAAGTGTGCATGGTCATATACAAGTACCTTAAATGTTTATGTTAATTAAAAAATATCTAAAAGTAGTTCAAACTTTAATAATAAGTGTTTAATTAAAATAAATTGACTTTCAAACTTAATATCAGTCCGTCGATTTTTTATCATTAATTAAGTAAATTTTACCATTAGTTAAATTTAGTAAAGTGTTATTGTAGTGTCGATTGAGCTAGTCATGGGATATATTTTAGGCGCTGAGTTAGTTTGCCATCGTTCAAAGCACGTTAATTCACCCTTTGGGGTAGTTAACTGGCACCTGAAATATTTTTTCCAAAACAAAAAAAAAGGGCTTTGAAGGATAGGTGTTAAAGTCAGCAGCCAGAGAAGAAGTTAGTCCTGGAAATGTAATGCTAATTATATATTTTATAGCTATCATTTGGACATAATACTCTCTGAGTATGTTCTTCTCTGCTTAAGAAGCTGGTATTAATACACCATTAACACATCCAGTACAATATATTGTGCCATTACAATTTAGTCACTAGCTAAATTTATAGTAATGTGCATGTAAGAAAATGTAAAATCAAAATCATCATCACATTTTTATATAACAATAAATGAAG